>JASCZI010090827.1:0-33829 GCA_036250425.1 Stylosanthes scabra
TAATCTTATATTTAAGTGGAATTCTAATTGAGAGAATCTAGAAGTTAAGATTTGACTAACTAATCATGTGTGTCTCAGTTAATCCTCCTAGATTGATTGTTTTTCATCTAATTATAGATTAGCATAAGTTAAATGGAATACAAATGATACATAAATGAAATTACACTTAAAAATTACAAATTCTGTAACTAGACAGCAGAACTCACGCCTGGGCATCAAAAACTGGCGCATGGGCGTGATTTTTATGAGCTTCTGGTGCTAAGTCAGGTTTCCCACGCCTGTACTTCAAAACTGGCGCCTGGCGTGAGTTCTGGGCGCCTAGGCGTGACTTTGGTGAGCCTAAGGTGTTGAATCAGGTTTCCCACGCCTAGGCATTGATTCTGGAGCCTGGGCATTGAATTCTGATGCTTGGCTTGGTCTGCTCACGCCTGGGCATGTCTGAGGCTGAATCTGGGCGCCTGGGCATGATTCTGGGCGCTTGGGCGTGCAGCACTGGGCGCTAGGCGCCGAGTCTGGGCGCTGGTTACTTGGCTCTGGCTTGCCTGGGTATGATTCTGGGCGCTGATTCTGGGCGCCTGGGCTTCCAGCTCTTCTGCTGCAACTTTCCCAAGGTTATTCTAGGTTCAAAGCAATTGTCAACTAAAAACATTTATATACCAAATCGAAGCCCCGGACGTAAGCTTTCCTATGCAATTGGAATCAGATGATTTGGAGTTCTGCAGCTCAAGATATTCCTAATTTAGTGAACAAAGGTCATGATGGAAAAACTGATTAGCATCATAGGCGCTTGGACTTTGGATCCCACGCTTGTACTTTGTGCTTCAATGCTGATTTTCCTGAAATTAACCAAAAATCTCATCAAAGTACCATGTTTATTCAATTACAAATAATTTTATATATATTTTTTCTATTTTATGAACTTATAAACAAATAACATAGGGAATTGAGTATGATTTGGTTAAAGAAATCCTTAAAGATGCTAAGGCATCATTATTTTATACAAACCGAGTTTTCTGCCAATCTAGAACAAGCAACCCAGCAGGCACAGGAGGAGGGTGATGAGAGTGCTGGCACAGTTGACCCTAACGTTGTGTGGCGTCAGACTCTGTCTGACCCATGCAAGAACTGAGACTTACGGGGCCGGTGGCTTCTTCGCGTCGTCTCTTCGCAGATCTGGCTACGAAGGTTCATCTGCCTCTACGACCAGCAGCCACACAGGCCCGGCCGATGCAGAGGTTGTGGACTTGAGAGAACAGGTCCAAAACCTGACGCAGAGCCTCCACTCTCAAGGAGAGGTGCTGCAACAACAGATAAATGAGGTCCGTAGTCTGAAGGAAACCCTAGCTGATAGAGATGCACGGGCAGATGAGCAGATACGGCGCCGGAGGAGATGCAGCGCTAGATGGCTGCCTACTACGATCCCCTACGCGCTATGAGCAGCACTACTGCGGTGGGTGGTTCAGGCGGCTCTTCCACTGCACCGCCTCCATTGCCACCTCGTCCACCATCACCACCACCACCTGCCCAGCCTGATCACGGTCTAACGGATGATGATGATGACTACGTGGACGCTTAGCTAGCTTAGATTTTATTTTCTATTGTTTTTTCATTTTGGACAAGTTTTCCTGTATTCATTGTTTGATTGTATTTTTAGGTTGCCGGATTTTTTCATACTTGGTTTATAATCATTTGGGATTTCTGGTTGTTATTTTTGGCGTTATATTTAAATTATGCATCAGGGAGTTAAATAATTAAAAAAAAATTTAAAAATTCCAACCGTTTTCCGTCGGAGTCTAAACCCTAAACGACCAAGTATTTCTGTCGGATCCTAAAGCCTAAACCACCAAGCTTTACCGTCGGATTTTTCGTCGGATACTGATCCGACGGTACGTTCAATTCAATCAACTACGACGGAAAAAGAGTTACCGTCGGACATTATCCGACGGAAATTACCGTCAGACACTAAAAATCCGACGGAAACTTATTTCCATCGAGCCAGCTATCGTCGCTTATCTATCCGACGGAAAATCCGACGAAAATCTTTAAATTGTCGAATTATATGTAAAAATCCGACGGAAAATCCAACGGAAACCAACTCTTGTAGTGTAGGTACAAGACACTTCGATAGCTTTTCTTCTGGATTTAGCCTAAAAAATTACTTACTTGTTTGTACGCAGTCTCTTTGTCTTCGACAAACCTTCTTCGCTCTTCGAGGCCTCTATATCGAGACAAAAGGTCTGGATCGATCCCTGAGGAGCCCTCTTGCTATTCGATACTGCCCATTTTCGAGTAACACTAGCTAAGCTACTGAATTCATATATATATATAAATTAATATCTCTTTATATATGTTATTGGCATAGAAGCTTTTTAGTTCATACAAATAGAGTTAATAAAGGAGTAAGTACAAAGTCCGTCCAAGTATATAACTTTGATACATCATAGATGAATCAATTATTGCAATAAAACCATAATTATATTAAATATGTATAAGAAATAGCTAGTTTTCTCCGAGGTAGCTCAATTGACCAAAACGAGGCACAGGAACACATGTTAAAGGATGAGCCCTACAAAGTGTGAGGCCACTGCCAGGTTTCTCTTCCATACTAACATTCCCATCAACCTTCCATTCAAAGCACTGAATTAAGGCACCAAGAGTACTAGGTACTGTTAGAAGTGCTAGTGAAGCTCCAGGGTACCTTCTTCTTCCAGTTCCAAATGGCAATAATTGAAAATTCTGTCCCCTCAAATCTAATAACTGTCTTTCTTCACCAAGGAACCTCTCAGGCCTAAACTCAAGCGGGTTCTCCCAAATCTTGGGGTCCCTTCCCATGGACCACAAATTAATAAACACTGCGGTCTTTGGTGGAATTTCGTAGCCACAAATGATAGATGTCTCTGTTGAATATCTATTAAAAAGTGGAACAACAGGATGAAGTCTTAGTGTTTCTTTAACTATCGCTTGTAAATAAGGAAGATTACCAACATCTGATTCTTGTATTAATCTGTTGTTTGCAGTTACTGAATCGATTTCTTGTCTTACTTTTTCCATCACATGTGGGTTGTTAATTAACGCTGCTAAAGCCCATTCGATGCTTGTGGCTGATGTATCAGTTCCTGCCATGAATATGTCCTGCATATAAACATGTGATGGTAAGATCTATATGGTAATAAAAAACGTTTTAGTTTTAATTTGTACTCGAAGCACTAAGTGTCCCTATCTTGGTAGATCATTCTAATTTTAATTAATACTTAAACCGGTCTCTGAAGTTGTATTTGTACTTTAATTAAACTATTAAACTTATTCTAGAACTTTGAATGACTAAATTTAGTCCCAAAATTTTTATACTAATTCAATTAAATCCCTAAAATTTATATTTGTAACTTGCATTAGCCTAAATGAAAATGAATTACAAATGTAAACTTTAGAAAGTAAGTTGAGTCAATATGTAAGTTTTAGAGATCAAACTGAGTAAATTGAAATTTTAGGAACCAATTTAAAATGAAAGTATGATTTCAAGGACGAATTAATTCAATTTTAACATGTAGAATATTGTATAAAATATGTTTAATAACAATCAGTCAGCCATTAATATTTAAAAGTGTTGCCTAAAAGTTTAGGCATTAGACTATTGACCTAAAAATGTTTAATTGTTTACTAAAAGTGCTTACTAATATAAATTAAAACTATTGATCCTTTGAACTTTTTTAATTTGAGATTTTTTTTAAGTACATACCCGTCAATATTTTTTATTCAACTTATAAGTGTGTATAAGAGTTATAATTTGTATTGAGAGAATGAACCTAAAAACGTTTCATACGTCTATGTATCTGTTTATTTGAGACCTAGGGTGAAAATAGATCCGCAACATGTGAGGGGCGTATAACCTAGCTTATATTCCGCTCTTGTCATAATAGATGCAAATCCAAACGCTTTTAAAATCCTAAATTTGTTTAATAGGCCAAGCCCAAGGTTCTCAAATTAGCATAACTGGCCAATGAGATTTGCGCAAGCCAATCAAAATACAAAGAACAAATCAAAGCGGTCCCTCATAATTAAATTGAAAAACCGCGAGGCACTGAGAAAAAAAGCTACAACCCGGCCTTTGATATTTAATGTCGTTAGATAAATTATTAGACCCTCCGTTTACTATTTTAAATTTGTTTGGGATTAATGGAGTATGTATATCTATGTGATATATTAAAGGGGTGATATATTCGTTAAGTGCCAACATAGATAGACACATAATATATGTGAACCCCATTTTAATTAAATATAAAATTTAAATATTTCATTTTTTATTTTCAACTTTAATTATAAGTCTAACTCCTCGACTGTTTGCTCAAACTCCTTCAATATACTTTTTCATGTACACTACAATTAACAATGAAAAAACAAACTTGAGAAAAGGATACTTTTATTTTTCAAAATAAAAAATTCTAATGAATGAAATCCACGGGTCATGTTGGTAAGGAGTGTAGAAGATTTATAAGGTTTCTTTGCATAGCAAAAATCTTGTGAAAATTAGGGTTTAAGAAAAAGAGAATTAAAATTATATTTTAAAATAATTCTGACTTTTTCTATTAGGAGCTTTGTTGTCCATCCAGAAATTTGTCAGAGCCGATAAAGGATTTTGAACAAAATTAACAATGATCGAGTTCACTTAAAACGACATTATCTTTCTTATCCAAGTAGTTATTTAATAGATAGATTATTACTTGATGTGTTACGTTACTATGTTCGGTTTATCCTAAACTGAAATAACTAACAAAGAGCTAAACTGCCACAGACTGAAAAAAATAAGGGCTGAATTGTGTTTTATTTTTCTTATCAAAGACCTCGTTATTCGTCAAAAATTTTGTCAAGGTTGAATAGGATATTTTTTCTGAAATATAAATTAATAAACAAATAATTGAAAAATTATTAATTTTTTTAAAACTTGTTAGAATTCGTTATAAATACTTTTTTATATTTTGAATTTTTGGATATTATTGAAAATATTGAATTTTGTATATTGTATATAAATATTTTTTATCAAAAAATAATTTCTTCAAATACCTTTATGTAAAAGAAATGTCAAACTTTTTAGTTTTTAAGCCAGGCTAAACTCGATAACAAGCCAGAATAATTAGTACTTGAGAGAAAAAAAAATAAAAAAGGAAAAAAATAAATTTAATAGGCAGCAAACCAAATTCAGACCAGTTATAACTACCTTATAAATTTGACTTATTAAGTGTGATGGACTGATGGCTGACCTCACTTTACCTCTTTCTTCTCCTACTCAATATCAAACTAAATTATTATTGATTTATATTAGGGCTGTGAGTTGGACGGACTTAGTCCATTTAGATTCAGCCCGTTTAGCCTGTGGAATAAACGGGTTTAGCCCGATTTTATACGGACTAGAAGTTTTTTAACCTGACCCACTTATGATTAGTCTGACAGATAAAGAGGCTGGCCGATTTAATTAATTAATTATTTATTTTAAATAAAAATTTCAATTTTTAATTTAAAAAATTACTTTTAATAAAAAAAGATATTTTTTTAGCCAAAAAATTTCTTAAAAAACAAAAATTTTTTAGTTGATCGGATTTTCGGATGGAATAAGATAAAATATAGGAAAAATATTAATTTTTAAAAGATAAATAAATTAAATAAACGGGCCATCCCGTTTAGCCCGCGGGCTAGCCCGTTTAAACCCGAATTTTAAACGGTCCATGCTCAAAAACAAAAGCCGTCCATTTAGACAGATAAATGGGTTGGCCCGACGAATTTGACCATTTTGAGAGCCCTAATTTATATATACAAGAGATGAATCACATGTGCTTACCATGATAAAAGCCTTGATAGTCTCTTTAGTGAATTGAATCCCATCAATTCTCCTATTATCTTCATGTATTTCCAGCAAAATATCAAGCAGATCCCTCACTTCTCCCTTTTCCTTCCTTACCAACTCATGCTCACTTATGATTCTCTCCAACATGGAATCAAACCTCTCCAAAACCTTTTTAAGCCTCTTATTCATCCCTTGCAAGTCCCAGTTCTTAAACAACCAAATAAATTCTGAAACATTATTCATTTTACCAGCAAGCTCCATAATCTCTTTCACCATCTCCCTTATCATTTTTGAATCATCTAGATCGTCGCCGTCTATTTCACAACACCTTATGCTCATCGTCATTCTTGAAATGATGCTATTTGTAAGAGTAAGGAGTTCACCACTAATATCAACAGCTTCTCCAGCTTCCCCTTTCTTCTTCAAGCCTTTGAGGAACCTCAGAGTCTCTTCACGTCTTAAAGGGAGAAACCGATCTAGTGTTCTTCCAGCAAAAAGCTCTGACATGGAAAGCTTCTTCAATAACTTCCAGTGGCTTCCATAAGGGGCGAATACCATCCCCTTTGAACCATAAGTTATGTTATCTTTTGAACTCAACATGTTGAAGCGATCAGAGAAGGCATATTCTTGTGTTTTGAGAAACTCTCTGACGATTTCGGGTGCGGAAACTACTACACAAGCGAATGAGCCGAGGAAGATTTGAAAGATGGGGCCATAGTGGGATGAGAGATTGTGAAAGCTTTGATGCGGCAATGAAGAGACTAAGTGAAGGTGTCCAATGATAGGTAGTGACGGTGGGCTTGGTGGGTTTTTAGGATGATGGCCGCCATTGTTGCGGTTTCTTGTGAGAATAGCTCGGACTACAATTGTGGAGATTAGCCAAATTAGAAAGAGTTGGATGCAAACTTGATAGTCTTCCATGGATGGGAATATTGGGAGAAAATGTGAAATTTAGGGTTTGTGAAATGAGTATGCATAAATAATTCAAACTAATTAAGCTATATATAGTGCTGAAAAGTTTTCAAGTATACCGATATATTAGTATACCTGTAATTTGTAATAATTAATTTTGATTATATATATTTTTTATTTTTTTTTAATTAAGATAAACGATTCCAGATGTATCAGTATATTTGAAACTTTTATTATAGTGCTATATAGTCATGTCTAATTATTGAAGGAGGAAAATGAAAAATACCAATCGCATTACTGAAGATTCAATACGTACACATAAATGATTAGGAAATTATTACTTCATTAGGTTCATTGTTGACTTGTAATTGGAACGTGAAAATTGCCATCCTTCTAATATGTATTATTAGACTATTAGTGCACATAAATTTAAAAAAAAATGAAGGAAAAAGAATTTCCGTCCATCGTCTTGTTAGATAATAATAATAATAATAATAATAATAATAATAATAATAAAAGCTCATATGAGCCAATCGCGATAATTGTATGCTAAAAATCACATATATAAAAATATCTGTCAAAATATAAATTTTATATTTAAAATATCTAAAATCATATATTTTTATGCATAAATATGTAATAATGATTAATTTATTATAGTAGCTAACTTTGAATGCGCACAATATTTTTGTTTATGAACATAGGCATAGTACGTGAGTTTTTTTAATCATTAGAATTTGCAATAGTTATGCCTAACTAATATCATGAAGGTAGCAACTAATGATGTGGAATAGCCACGCCTAACAAATAATAATAATAATAATAATAAAACTCATATGAGCCAATCGCGATAATTTTATGCTAAAAATCACATATATAAAAATATCTGTTAAAATATAAATTATATATTTAAAATATCTAAAATCATGTATCTTTATGCATAAATATGTAATGATTAATTTATTATAGTAGCTAATTTTGAATGTAGACAATATTTTTGTTTATGAACATAGGCATAGTACGTGAGTTTTTTGAATCATTAGAATTTGCAATAGTTGTGCCTAACTAATATCATGAAGGTAGCAACTGCGGAATAGCCACGCCTAATAATAATAATAATAATAATAATAATAATATAACAAAATTTGATCTTACTTATTAAATTTATGAAAAGTAATGATTTTATAATTTATTGGAATAAATAATTTTGTTAATGGACACAAACAAAAAGATGTTAATTCTTGTTCGGTACATTGATGATAATTAATAAAGTTGTATTTAAACTCAAAACTAGAATAAATAATTTGATTAATTCTTGTTTGCTACATTTATAATAATTAAGTTGTATTTAAACTAAAAATGCCATGCATATTATGATTTATGAGAATAAGGACGTCTAACACTACAAGAAAAGAAGGACTTAGCGGCGGTTTTCTTTTGTTTCGCGGCTTTTTTAGACGCCGCGAAACGATTTTTGCAACGGTTATTCAACCGTCGCCTATAACGGCGTTGCTAAAAGGTTTTGCGGTGGTTTTTCACAACCGCTGGAACAACGGCCGCAAAACACAAAATACGGTGGCGGTGCATTTTGCAACAGTTTAAGAACCGCCGTTAAATGACACTGGTTGAAAACAAGTTAATTTTTATTAAAACTGGTTGCAAATCAGCGGCTCAGACTCGTGAACCACGCTCTTCCCTAGTGCACCAACACAGTGATGCTGCACCACACTAGGAAGCTCCCTCTTTTTGTAATTAATTCTGAAAGTTCCTTGGGAGAGATTCAAACCAAGGATCAGTGAGTAGTTCAAGCTCCTTCAACATGCATTCCACTCCACCAAGCCAACACAACATTCGATACATATAGTTCTATTAATTATATATATAGAAGTTTGTATAATATACAAGTTGTGCATTATTTTGAATGATTTAAATTATATTATTAATATTTTTATAAAATGATTTATTAAAGTTTAGTTTATATTATATCTATTATTTATTGAAAATATTATATTAATCTTAAAAATTGAAGTTATCACTTTTTAATTAATTAGATTTGAATGATGTGAAATATTATTTATCATTTAAATTTTATTTATTATAATTTTTAATTAAATTAAAATATAAGTTAAAAATGTTAAATAAATAAAAGCTACATTTTGCGGCGGTTCTAACCTTAACTGCCGCTATATTCCTGCCATTTATTCACTCTGCGGCGGTTTCTACATCAACCGCCGCTAAACACATCAATTTCGTGACTGCCACTAAATGCGATAAACCGCCGCAAAAATCATCGATATTGTCCATTTAGCGGCGGTTTATTCAACTGCCGCTATTAAACCGCCGTTATTAGCCAAATTTTATTTTCTACGCTATACTTTACTATTTTTTTTTAAACATTAAAATTTGTAATATGGTGCTAACCAATTTCATTAGCTTGCATGCGTACAAAAATTGTAGTATTTTTATATCAGTAATGCTACTTATACACGAATCTATACATCATTCTAATAATAAAATAACTATTATTTTCTTTGTTGTAACTCAAATTTTTATATTAGATTTTATTATTTTTATGCTCAAAATTTCTGTTTGACAGATGGATTTATTAAGTGTAAAAACACATGGATAAATGCATGAATCGGATGTATTTACATGTAGAATTATGCATTTTTATAAATACAAATATTATAGAATTATTGACTCAGGGTGGAGTTACAAAAAGTTTTTGTAACAAAAATGAATTTGTTCCAAAACTAACAATATTTTGTAAGAAATGTTTTTTAGTTACAAAATTGGTGACAATTATCTATTTTTTAATCATTTTTGTAACACTTGAGAGTTTTTTGTGTTACAGTAGTTTGTTATAGTATATAACTTTTTTTTAAAACATAATTTTTCTCTTTTAGTTGCAAATTAATACTGAACCTTACTTGGCAACATTGTTTTAGATACAAACCGCATATCTATAATTTGTTCAATTTATTATTTTTTTATATAATTAATTTTCTAGATAAGTTAAACCAACATCTATATAATATATAATAATATAGATGACTAAAAAATTTACAATTAAAATATTTCAAAGCAAATTAGGCAGTTGAAGTTGTACAAGTTTTCTCCTATTAATATTAGTATGTATTTCATATGGTAGTAGTCTAAATCCAGTAGTAAAAGAGAACTTCTTATTAATGTTTGAAGATATCAAAATATTCCTGACTCAACACAACACATTGGTTTACATACAACTTTTGAACAAATCTTTTTTTCTTTTGGTTATTGGATTGGACAGCTCTCAATCCTACTCCTTTTGAGGCCAACAACATTACCAATTGGACCAAGGCTCACTTGCATTTGGACTCACCTTTAATATACAAACTCATAAACCACATGTTAATAAATTAAACTCATGGGCCGATCCTTAGTATTTGAGCTGAAATTTAATTTGGCAAGCAAAATTTAAATTGTAATTCAAAATACCCATAGAATTTATAGTAATTCAATTTGAATCTCAAAATTAAATTCGTAACTCATTTTGGTCTTCTAATCCCATTTTCATTATGACTTATGATCTTGGCTCGTAAACATGGTAAAGTCACACGCCATATGATATGGTATCAATAACTTAACTTAAGCCCCTACTCATCCCTCATATTAACCAAAAAAAAAAGAACTTCAAATAAAAAACATTATACAACCCTTTTCGACATTATTTCCTTGCACCCCAGAACATAACCTGCTATTATCGTGTCGCTTAACAGTCTAAGTCAGCGCGTCGTCACAAAAATAGGATTTGGGCCAATGCGATGTTATGATTTCAAATTTCAAGTTCAAATGGAATAATTATAAATTTTAGGAGTTACTTTGAATTGTGATTCAATAAATTTAGGTGGTTAAATTAAATTTAAACTTCATAGGATTCACTATTTCTTTACATAAATTACTTTAAATAAGAATAACATTAAGCAGTCATAATCTAAAATTATTTTATTTAACTTAATATCTATAATGTTATGTATAATTATATATTAATAACATATAATATTATATATTTATTCGGATAGTGATAAATAAAAACTAAAATAAATAAGTTATAACTACCTAATTGTATGTGACTATCAAGAATTTTCCGTAAATAAGTTCCACGAATAATTTTTCGAATTCTTATATTATATTTCACAATTTTCTTTGAGAACTTCATTAAATTTATTAATTAATTGAACATTGAAAATTTTGGTGAAGTGCCTAACCAATTTCAATTAGCACGCATATGTGGGTTTAAATTTTAGGGTAATCAACATGCTACGTGGAATACTGCACAACTAATAAATAAGAATAATAAAATGAGTAGATAGAATTGCGATACTAGCTATTGGAACAAATTAAAGCTTTGTTCTTTAAAATAGATTTAATTATCAAGGAGAAAATGAGTATAAAGTCCGTACATGGGTATGAGTTTGATACATCACAGATGTATGATGTATCAATTATTTCAATAAAACCATAATTATATTAAATATATATAAGAAACAGCTAATTTTCTTTAAGGTAGCTCAATTGACCTAAACGAGGCAGAGGAACACAAGTTAAAGGATGAGCCCTACAAAGTGTGAGGCCACTATCAGGTTTCTCCTCCATACTAACAATCCCATCAACCTTCCATTCAAAACACTGAATCATGGCACCAAGATTAGTAGGTACTGTTAGAAGTGCTAGTGAAGCTCCAGGGCACATTCTTCTTCCAGTCCCAAATGGCAATAATTGAAAATTCTGTCCCCTCAAATCTAATAACTGTCTTTCTTCATCAAGAAACCTCTCAGGCCTAAATTCAAGTGGATTCTCCCAAATCTTGGGGTCCCTTCCCATGGACCACAAATTAATAAGCACCGAGGTCTTTGGTGGAATTTCATAGCCACAAATGATAGTGGTCTCAGTAGATTGTCTGGGAAAAAATGGAACTACAGGGTGAAGTCTTAATGTTTCTTTAACAATGGCTTGCAAATAAGGAAGATTAGCAACGTCTGACTCTTGTATTAATCTGTTTTTTGCAGTTAGTGAATCAATTTCTTGTCTTGCTTTTTTCATCACATGCGGGTTGTTGATTAACTCTGCTAGAGCCCATTCCATACTTGTAGCTGATGTGTCAGTTCCTGCCATGAATATGTCCTGCATGTGTAACATATGATGATATGATCAAAATGATATTAGCTAGGTGGATCATTCTAGATGATATCAAATTCTTGGTATATAGTCTTAAACTTTTGGGAAGCTATAAGTCAATAACTAGATATTATTCAATGCGTTCGCACACTCCTTCTAATTTTAACTTAGAAAAAGTATTGGTAACGAACGATTAGTTACCCAATATTAATCAAAATAAAAATAAAAATAAAATAGTAATTACAAAAAATGAATTGAGTTTTTTTATATTATTAACTGTATTAATAAATTTTTTATTCATTATCTGTAATTAATGTTTTACATAATATATATTGAAAGTCGAGATAGTATGTAAGTTCGTCCCGCGATCCTTCAAATTAAAATTCAAATTTTGAAAATAGGAATTTTTTCTAGGAAAATTTTCTTTTCTTCTTGGTGGGATCTCTTTGAAGTTGGACTACCTTAGTTAATTTTTTTACTATAAAATTGATATTGCTCATGCGAAGTTTATATACAAGGCAGATACTAGTATAGAGGGTTATATGAGTGTTGTTAAAATCAACAGTTTCTCTAAATTTGTTGACTTAGATAAAAACCGTTGCATATTATAATTGAAAACGATCGTATAGGGCAACAAGTTTTAGTCATTTTTTAAGACCATAAATGTTGTAGCGTATATATGTTACATAATGCTTACTTACCATGATTATAGCTTTGATATCCTCTATAGTCAATTGTATTTCATCAGTTCCCTTATTATCTTCATGTATTTCTAGCAAAATATCAAGAAGATCCCTTACTCTCCCGTCTTCATCTCCCTCTACTTTCCTATTCTTCCTTACTAATTTATGCTCCCTTATTACTCTCTCCATCAATGAATCAAACCTCCCCCTCGTCTTCTTTAGCCTCTTATTCATTCCTTGCAAGTCCCAATTCTTCAAAATCCCAATAAAATCGGAAACATTATTTAATTTTCCGGCAAACTCAATCATGTCTTTTACCATCTTCCTTATCTCTGTAGTATCATCTAAACCGCCGTCGTCGCCTCCTTCTTCAAAACACCTTATGCTCATTGCCATTCTTGAAATGACATTATTAGTGAGAGTAATGAGTTCGCCACTAATATCAACAGTTTCTCCGGCTTCCCCTTTCTTCTTCAGGGCTTTGACGAATCTCAAAGTCTCCTCGCGCCTTAAAAGAAGATGCTGGTCGAGGGTTCTTTGGCCGAGAAGCTCGGACATACAGAGCTTCTTTATGAACTTCCAATGACTTCCGTAAGGGGCAAACACTATCCCCTTTGAGCCATAAGTTATGTAATCTACCATGCTCAACGTGATGAAGCGGTTAGAAAAGGAAGATTCATGTGTTTTGAGAAACTCTTTGGCGATTTCTGGTGTAGAAACTACTACACATGGGAATGAGCCGAGGAAGATTTGAAAGATGGGTCCATAGCGAGTTGAGAGATTATGGAAGCTTTGATGTGGTAGTGAAGAGATTAAGTGAAGGTGTCCAATGATGGGTAATGACTGTGGGCTTGGTAGGTTTTGAGGATGATGGTCGCTCTTGTTGCGATTTCTTGTGAGAATAACAGCTCTAACCGCAATTGTGGAGATTAGACAAATTAGAAAAAGTTGGATGGATACTTGGAAGTCTTCCATTGTTTTGATTCTTGGGAGAAAATGTGAGATTTAGGGATTTTGGTGTGAGTTATATAAAAATCATTAAAGCTGAGGTGTATATATATATAGTAGTACTGTATACACAATTATCTTTTTTTTAACAAAAATAATGAATAATACCAACCACTCTAGTGAATATATATTTAATTACGATGAATGGAACATGTCTAATAAAATTTATTATTATTTTGGACCAATACTAGAGTATCATAAAAAATAAGGTGAGTAGTGCCAAACTGATTTCAATTAGCATTTGTGGCTAATTCCAATGGATTTAGACTTTTGAGGAAAGCTAGGTTTTATGTCACGTGTAACAAACTAATTAATAATAATAATAATAATAATAATAATAATAATAATGTTTAATTAATTTATTAACTCTTATAGTTTTTTCGAATTTTCAATTCAATCTTAATATTCTTTTATTTTTAATTAGATCCCTACATCATATATTCTTATAATTAAAAGTTCCTATCATAATATATAAAAATAATTTAGTATTATTTTGGTTCTTATAATTTTGGCCAAAAATTAAAATCATTCTTAAAATGTTTGTGTTCAAACTCGTCTCTAAAATTTCTTTTTGTTTTAAAATCGTGCGTCCTTCTAATCACAATTTCTTTTAAAAAACAAAATTGCCCCTTAAATTATATCAACTTCTACCGCTATTACTTTCGTCTACATGATAACTACCAACAATAATACCGAAAAAAAATTGAAGTCATTTTTGTAAAAATATTAATTTTGTGGAATCACAACTTTCAATTTAATTTTTTAAACTTATTCAAAAATTATTTATTGTGTTGTTGGTGGTGATTACCATAAAAAGGGAAGCCATTATAGTGGATGTAATATAATTTAAGAGAAAATTTTGTTGTTAAGAGAAATTTATGATTGGATGAACGATTTTAAAATATAAAATAAATGTTAAGAACGATTTTAAATACAAAAAGTACACTTTAAGAAAGATTATAATTTTCACCTAAAACCATAACAACCAAAATAATATTTAACCCTAATAAAAAATTTTAATATAACACAATATTTCGTTGTATAAAATGAATACACCACTTCGTGATGCATAAACGCTAAATATATACACCTTCATATAACAAAATATTCTGTTATATTTTAAATTTTTGTCATGGTAGTGACTTAATTATGAAATTTAATATAATACATGACCTCATTGAGAAAAAGTTTATAAGAGCTAAATTAAAAATTTAATTAAATTATAGAGACAAACACGGTAAATTAACCTAATAACAACAAAATAGTTATAATATTTTTAACGGTTTCGCTATCCACACATTCTTTTTTTAATGACTATTCACACACTCTTTTAATAAATATCAAATTAACACCCGTATAAAATACAGTGATTGAGGTATTAACCACCTTCTTCTTTTTGTGGTCCGCCTATAATAACCATATTTTTATACGGATGTAAATATGATGTTTGATAAGGGTATGTAGATAGCATTATTCTATTTTTAATTATTATCTCGCTAATATTATTCATTGGATAAAATTATATTTCACAACTTTTGATGAACATTCAGATTTATTAATTAGCTGATCATTGAAATCTGTAAATAGTGTGCCAAACTGATTTCAATTAGCATTATTCCTGGTTAATTCCCCAACGGATTTTAGAGGATTGCTACAAACTAATTAATAATAATAATAATAATAATAATAATAATAATAATAAGGTTTAATTATTTTTAATTAAATCCCTAAACCATATTAATTTTATAAGTAAGTTCCTATGTAATAAAAATGTTATATATAATGAAATATTTCGTTATATAAAATGAATATAACTCTTTATGGGGAATAAGCCATAAACGTATAAACGTATATACTCCGTATAATATAATATTTTGTGCAAAGACCAAAATGAAAGGAGAAAAAATATAAGGACCAAATTAAAAATTCAATAATACTATAGAAATAAATAGAGTAATTTAACCTACTAATAATAAAATAATGAGAATTTGATGTAAGTTATGCTAAACTAAGTGTGTAATTACATATTATATAAAATTATAGATAAAAAGTTAAATAAAGTAATTTTTTATTATTTTCTCTTTAACATTATTCTTTCGATAGAATTATCTTTCATAACTTTAATTTTGATCTTCCAGATTTAGTAATGGGTAGGTTGATCATTAAAATATGTAAATTGAGTGCCAAACTTATCCAATTAGTATTTGTGGCTAACTCCCAATGGATTTAAGACTTTAGAGGATAGTTAGGTTTTATTATGTCAAGTGTAACAAACTAATTAATGATAATAATAAGCGCAAGTTACCCATTTAATATATTAGCCTTCCACTATTACCAATTTAGATCATTCTATATTAAATGATCGAATTGCACTAAACTAAAATTTTTACGAAATTCATAGCACCCTTTCACGGATTCTTCGTAAAAAAAAAGTTAAATAGAATTTATTGGAGGATATTACCGATTCTGCTTAATGTTATATGTCTAGTTTTTCTTTGCAATTCATTTAAATAAAATAAAATATTATGTAACCTTTTGATTTAACCAATAAATATATTACAATGATTCATAACATGATAGTGCTATGGAACCAACATTAGGGAGCAATTAGGAAGCTAATAAATTTAATTATAAGTTATAGTCCAAAACTAAAAATAGTTATCATCCGAAACTAAAGGCAGTTATCATCGAAAACTGTATAAGATTATCATTCAAAACTTAACAAAATTATCATCCAAAACACAATATAATTTATCCTTCGAAATGTAATGAAAATTATAATTCAAACAAAATATAACTTATCATCCGTAACCTACTTACTACCATCGTTATTACCAACACCAGAACCATCAACATCACCATCACCGCAACCATCATCTCATCACCACCACCACTACCAAAACAACATCTTATCACCACAACTACAACTTCAACACCACCATTGTAAAGAAGAAGAAGAAGACATCGTCAGAACCACTATCTCACCACCACCACTACAGCATCTCACCACCACAACTACAACTTCATCACCACCATTGTAAAGAAGAAGAAGAAGATGAAGAAGATTTAGATCTCACCAGTCACCACCACCACCGCTACAGTAGACGCATGAAGAAGAAGCGGCGATGGCCGAGATCCGACTCCTCCTGTACGAAGAAGAAGACGACGCAGCATCGAAGCAGCGGCGACGGGCGGCGTGGTATGAAGAAGAATACGCAATGGCTGGGGATGGTGGCGCGATGGCGATGTCGTCATTGAAGGGAGGAAGAAAGGAAGAAAGATGATTATTAAGGGTAGTTTTGGTTGGCACGGTGGTGGTGTTAGTGGAGGGAGCTAGGAAGAAAGGAAGAAAGAGGATTAGGGTTTTAATTCATGGGTTCCTAATTGACTATATTGCTAAAGGTCTTCTAAACTTTCTCTTTATAATTACTTGTATTATACCTATTACGAATTTTATATTTATATCATACATGTATGAACTAAAAAAAATACATTACATATTATATTTTTCTAATATTTTAAAAAGCTTATGAATTTATAGCTATAATATAGTGTTTTTAATTCAACAAATTTTAAGGAATTGTTTATTGATAAATATTTGTTAATTATTTATCAAAATATAAATATAATAACGAAATATGTTTTATTTGCATTTTAAGTTAAGTATAAAAAATCAAAATAATTAATAAGAATGAAAATTCAAATTTATTGTTAGTTTAAATTTTTTCGCTGGCAATCTATGTATTATGTATAGACAAAATGAAGTTTTTCATGTTGTATAAGAGATCAATTTTATACAAAATATTTATCATATTTATAGAAAAAAACTTTTTTTTATAAAATTATTTGTATTACCTTTTTATTTAACTAATATATATACAATGATCCATGACATGACAAATCATATTTTTTGTTATACTTACTATTATTTTTATCCTTATATCATACATGAATCAACTACCTAATAAATACAATACATATTATAGTTCATGTAATACTTACGTCTAGTAGTCACAAAAAAAATATTGTTAAGTCTCAAGTTTGTATATAAAATATTGGTGAGTTCTATCCAAAGCTCTCTAAATTAAATGAAAGGATAAATTACCCTATATGACATGCCAATTTTTAATTAGTTAGTTTGATTTATTTAAATTTAATGATAATTAATATTTTAATCATAATGGGTTGAATGTATAATTAATTTATTATTATCAATGAATTCTATACAACTTTAAAACTTTCACAACTTTTATCAATGAATTTTTTACAACTTTTAAAATTTTCACAAATTCTAATTATAATGGGATGAATTTATAATTAATTTACCTCTCTTATCTATATAATATTGGTATAACTTACCTAAAATATTACACGATTATAACATCTTATTAGTTTCATAAAACAAATATATTATGTAATGTATTTTTTTTAGTTGATACATATATGATATAAGGATAAACTTCATAATAGTTATAGCAAAAAACATTATTTATCATGTCATGGATCATTGTAATGTAACTATTGGTTAAAAAAAGTTACATAATTTTTTTTAAGCAGAATCTGTGGCACCTTACAAGGGATTCATGAAAGCCACATTTACACAGAATCCGTGGTACTCTCCAATAGATTGTTTAACTTTTTTAATAGAGAATCCGTGGAAAAGTGTCACGGATTTCATAAAAATTTCAATTTGGTGCAATTTGATCATTTAATACATAGTGTATATTGATAATTTCAAAAGCCAAATAAATTAAATGGGTAACTTGCCCTAATAATAACAATAACAATAATAATAAAATTTAATTACTCCATTAGTCCTTATATTTTTTTTAATTTAGTGTTGTTGGTGGTGATTACCTTAAAAAGGGAAGCCATTGTAGATGAGGTAATATAATTTAAGATACAATTTTGTTGTTAAGAGAAATTTATGCTTGAAAGAACGATTTCAAAATATAAAATGGACAGTTGGGACGATTTTAAACCCAAAAAAACACATCTTAAAAACGATTTTAATTTTTACCTAATTAAAATCACAAGAACCAAAATACTGCATAACCCTAATAAAAACGTTTAATATTTCGTTGTATAAAATGAATACACCTCTTCTTGAGGCACAAACCCTAAATGTATATACCTTTACATAACGTAATTATTTTGTAATACTTAAAATTTTTGTCACAATAGTGACTTAATTAATTATGCTATTTCATATAATACAGAAACCTAATTAAAAGAAAAAAGAATATAGGAACTAAATTAAAATTTTTGTCACTACAAGATGTTTCTTTTTTACCGTCGGGCTTACCGACGGCTCAGCCGTCTGTATAATAATATTACCGACGGCTAGACCATCGGTAGTAATCCGTTAGCATCAAATCAGTCGGTAAGTTATACCGACGGCCCCGATAAGCCGTCGGTATAAATAATTAATTATACCGACGGCCAGACCGTCGACAATTAGGTCATTGGCTTTAAGTTTTTAATATTATAACCGACGGCTTATTTTTTATTTTTCAGACAGCTGAGCCGTCGATACAAATAATAATTATAAAATATGTTTCTAATATTACATACGGCTGAGCCGTCGATACGGCTGGCGTCGGCATTAACCAAATCTTTTCATAAATTTATACGACTAAATATTCATTTGAACCTGTACAAAGATTCTAATCAAACAACAGAATTCTGTATGTAAAAAAAATATTCCAGTAATGCTAAAATGAAATTATTCCCGTAAAATACAACAACGTAGTAGTATAATAGTCATAAAAGTGTATGTAGCACATAAACCAAATGTGTCAAACATAATCAGGATCATCCTGGGTCTCTGGTGATCCGGTGGACTGCTCTGGCTGTGGTGGGGGATCCTGGGATCGAGCCGGCGGAGGCGGCGGCGCTGGAGGCGGAGGTGGCATCTCTGGCATCCCACTCGCAGACGAGCCACTCCGTATCTTCGACAGGTAGCTATACATGTCGGAGTAAGCTTTCCTAAGATCAGAGACCTCTTGCGACTGTGCCTGCACGATGGACTCTAGGCTCCAAACCTTCTCCGAGCATGCTGCCTCCACAGCGACTACCTTATGGGCATGTGCCTCCGCCTGCTGTGAAAGCTCCCTGTTGAGCAAGACCACCTGCTCTCTGACATCGGGAGGACCAGTCGCGGTGTCGTCGTCGTCAGTATCACCAAAAAGCGGCGGATACTTATGCGAAGGAACCACTCCCTTGCCGTAGATCCTACCCTTCTTGTGACCGCCAGCAAACTGTGCCTACAAGGCGTCCTGTTGATGGGTGGGGGCTCTGGACCTCCTATGTCGATGATCGCCTGACGCTCTGCCTTCAGCCTCTTCAACTCCTCTTCGTAGGCAACCTGAAATTAATTGTGATTAGTACAACTCAAGAATGTTAAATAACAGAATATAAATGAATGAATAAGTACAAAGTAGACTACTTACAGCAACGTCGTGCGAGCGTCTATCGACCCAATCCTAATCCTCCTTCCGAGTGTGGGTCCTCGCAAAAACCTCAATCCGTGTCGGTTGTCGCCCCAGCTCCAACGCCTGTACATGACAACATTTAGCATAGAAACGTGACGATAATAAAAATGGTAATGTTAACAACGTACCATCCGCTCTCTCGTGGCCTCGTATGTGGTGGATCCCCCAGTGTGCAGTGATCTACCCGTCTCGGACGCCCGGTTTCTCTTGTTCGTTTTCTTGAGCTTCTTAAAGTCCTCCTGCCTCCAGAACTCCTCAAGCCTTTTCCACAGGTCATCCCGGATCCAACCGTGCGGCGCCCCCATGTTGCGGATCTCGTGCATTATCTCCCAGAGTCTCTTGGCGGACCTCATCCGCCAAGACTAATAGATGGCAAACTCGTATCCACGCTGCAGCCGAAAGAATGCCTGAAACTGAGAGTATATGAAATTAAATACTTAAATAATAAAATAAAGCGGATGCATTGCAACTCTAAATACAATGATAATTAAAAAAAATAACACAACTAGTAAGTATGTCGAATTAACCGCCAGCGGTCCCACCAAAAATGGATCGCGTGATCTGGTGCCATGCTGAACTGGGGCACGAACCACTTGTAGTAGTTCATGAAGACCCACGTGATCTTGGTTGTGCTCTTGCGTACCTTATTCCAACTGTTTCATAAGCATCATTAAAATTCACATTATATTGTAACAAGTATGCAACAAAATATGTAAATTTCATATTATAATTGATACACTTAATAAAATATTACCAGTTACCGCCGTTATAGCGAAGGTAGATGCGACCCGCCTGTCGAGCGAGTTCTTCCTCCATGGCGATGTCTTCCTCCTCTCCCTCCAGCAAAGGGTTATTAACCAGAGGCCATGGCGTCGGCTCTGGCTCGGGAGGGGGAGGATCCTCACTCCCTGTAGTGGTCTGTGTAGGGGTCGCGTGCTGCGAACGGGTCCCAGTCGTCTCAGATGACTGAACCCTCGATCCAGGAGTGGGGATCATCCTCATGGCAGGCAAACCCTCTGAAAGGGAAGGGGTGGGGATGACCGGAGTCTGGGTGACAGGCGGTGGGGTCGAGGTCTCGGCCTCTGTATCTCCAAGGTCGAAGTCGCAACCCCTGCAACCATTGACACAGACGTTGTCTTTGTTGTAACGTTAACACAAAGTAGGCTTTAGGCTTCACAACACTGCCGTTTTCATGCCGGATAAGATTTAGTTCAGATCTTCTACACAACTCCTGTTGATTCATCCTAGCCTTATGATTATCCTTAGTTCTCTCACTGTCTATAACTGTATGAATAACGATAGCAAACACGTTCTTCTCAATGTGCATCATGTCAAGACAATGACGAACATCCAGATCTTTCCAATAAGGTAAGTCCCAGAATATGCTTCTTTTGGTCCAGTTATGTTCAACTCCGTAACCTGGAAATTGTACCTGATGCCCTGTGTCAACTATCCTCGGATAATCCATAACCCTATAATACATCTCTACCACGCTCAATCTCACATGTGGCTCATCATGGTCTTCAATGTTCTTTCTAAACTTAGCTCGGTTGCGCCTGTAAGGGTGACCTCGTGGCAAGAAACATCTGTGGCAGTCAAACCAGCTCTTTTTTCCCCCATACCTCAGCTGGAAAGCCTTTGTATCTTCCATACAGATAGGGCACAAGAGTTTGCCTTAAGTCATCCAACCAGACAACATACCATAGGCAAGAAAATCATTTATAGTTCACATCAAAGCTGCTCTAAGATTGAAATTGGTCTTTGTAAAGACATCATACGTTAGAACCCCCTCATTCCATAGAATCTTCAATTCATCAACTAACGTTGAAGGTACACATCTATCTTGGATTTGGGGTTATCTGGACCGGGAATGACACACGTCAGAAACAAATAAGGATCTTTCATGCACAATTCAGGAGGAAGATTGTAAGGGGTAACAATGACAGGCCAACATGAATAGGGAATGCTAAAATTAGAATTCGGAGAAAACCCATCAGAGCAAAGACCTAGTTTTACGTTCCTAGGGTCGGTTGAAAAAGTTGGGTGCTTTAGATCAAATTGCTTCCACTGAAGACCGTGAGAAGGGTGTGTCATCACGTCATCCTCTCTTTGGTTATCATAATGCCACCTCATCTAAGGAGCCGAGCTCATTGAAGCAAACAATCGTTGTAGCCTAGGGATTAGTGGCAAATAGTGCATTCTTTTAAAAGGAACCTTCTTGGTGCGTTTGTTAGGGTCAAACCTAGGTGACTTGCAAAACTTGCACTCGCGTAACTGATCGTCATCCCGGTAATATAACATGCAACCGTTGACACAACAATCGATTTTCACCGCATTCAATCCCAACTGAGAGGTCAGTTTTTTTGCTTCGTAATAGTTTTTCTGGATTCCCCTGGCATTCTCGGCAACATCTCTAACTAGCCTCGACACTTGTTCAAATGCATGTTGTGAATAATTATTCTCGGATTTAATTGCTAGCATTCTAGTTACAATTGAGAGTTGAGAAAAGACCGAACCTTCCCAAAGTGGTTTCCTTGCTGACTCTAGTAGCTGGTAAAACCTAATTGCATCGGGATTAGGATCAAACCGGGGGAAGGCATCTGCAACCATGGATTCATACCTAAGTACGTTATCGCTCCAACTGTTTATTCCCGGGTCGTCGTTGCTTGCATTGTATCCCCCTAGCCCGAACCTAGTTAAGTCTGAATCAGTCCCTTCCCCATGTTACACCCATATTTCATAATTCGGCATGAAACCCTTCCTCAACAAATCCATCCTTACATCATCAATTTTTTTTATATTTCATACACTTGCACTTCATACACGGGCACATAATCTTTTACAACCCAATATAGTCTTCTAAGGTCATGCAATACTGAAGGAAACCGTCCAATCCAGTTATGAATGATGGTTTAAGCCCCCTTCTATTTGCATAAACTCTATCGTACATCCATAAACGAGAGTGCTCCATAATTACGGGATACCGTTTTCTCCTACATTTGCAATAATATTACCAATTTAGGCCACCTTAATTAATGTGTTAACCATTATTTCTTTTTTTTTTTAATTTATGACAGAATTTTCCCATCAATTATGTTTCTAAACTACATTGCAGGAAAGATTCATACTAAAATAGAATAATATTTTCAATAAACATACAATTTGCAATTACGTTGTTTAAACCTAGCCATTCTATCCACCTTATTCACCACAATAAATATAGAGCAAACACAAACAATCTCCACAGCAAACAAACCGGAAGGATCTCTACGCCCCCGCACAAATTCATTCTCCTCTCCCATTCTACAATTCTATCCTAGGTGATCAAGTCTCTATCTTAAACATTCAATAAGATTTTCCATTTAATTATTCCGGTTACCAAATAATTTAATCACAATTCCAATTTAAAAATGTCCAATAATGCTACCTAGAGTGAATAGGTTACCAACCAAAGTGTCGGGATAAATATAAGCAACGCCTAAACTGCACAAAATTGGAAGATCCCCACCCACAAGCGGCACCAGCAGCAGCCTCAGCAAGCTCTATCCCTGGAATTAAAAAAAATAACAACATTCAGCAAACACATTACGTTCCAAAAAAAGGGTATCGAAAACGCATAAAAAATGCACGAAAACGGAAAAACTAAACCGATTAACTGAGAGAGGGACTTACCTCGAGTACAATGGCGGTGACGGAACTCCGAACGGAGGTCGTAGGAGGGAGAAATCGAAGAGAGAGAGTGAGAGGGCGGCAGAGAGTGAGAGAGAGACGGACGTTTGGGGAAGAAGGGGGCTCGTAGCGTGTTTTTTTAATTCATCAACGGCAAAACGCAGCGTTTCATTAACTAATAGTACCAACGACTAAGCCGTGGGTATATATATCATGGCGCGAATTTTGAAATTTTAGCCGTTATTAATACCGATGGCTAAGCCGTCAATAATATTACAGACGACTAAGTCGTCCGTAAGTCATCGGTAATATTACGAAAACGTTTAATATTCAGTCGCCGACCATGCCGACGGCTTAGCTGTCGGTATATACCTATACCGACGGCCACGGCGTGGCCGTCGGTAATATTACCTCGTCAACGTGCCAATTGGCGCCAAATTAATTATATTATTACCGACGGCTGACCGACAACTTAGCCGTCGGTATACAGCGAGTATTTAATTAGAAATTTTCTTGAATATCACCAACGGCTTTCTTAATATTACCGACGGCTGGCCGTCTGTACGAGCCGCATATAGGTGGCGTCGGTAATGACCGTCGATACTGCTTGTGAGGGTTGTAGTGAATAGAGTGAGTTAACCTAATAAAAAAAATAGTTAAGATATTTTATGTGATATTATTACATACAGCAAAATATAGTTATAAAATTAAATAAGATAATTTTTAATTATTGTCTCTAACATTATTCGTTGGATAAAATTATATTTCACAAATTTTGATGAACATTCTGATTTATTAATTAGTTGATCATTAAAATCTGTAAATAGTGTTCCAAACTGATTTTCAATTAGCATTCCTGCCTAATTCCCCAACGGATTATAGGCTAGCTAATGCTAGGTTGCATCTCACGTGTAACAAACTATTTAATAATAATAAGGTTTAGGCTCGATTTGATAATATTGTGGCTCTCAAAAAGCGGCTGAGCTCTTTGTGCTCTCAAAAAGCAGCTGACGGAGAGTCACATGATAACCGTTTGGTAAAATAATTCAAACTTGCTCTCAATAAGCAAAGCTATATATATCGCGTTTGGTAAATCTATTTAATAGTTGCTCTCAAAAGAATAAATTACTTCAATGGCCTTTTTTTCAGTATGTGATGCATTTATATAAAATTAAATATAATTAATTGATGATAAAATGGGGTTTTTAATTAAAATATAAGGTTAATTCGTCATTTTGCTTTTTGAGGAGCCAGAGCCAGCTCTGAAAAGCTACTCTTGAGGGCTCTCAAAAGCATTCCCGGCTCTCAAAAGCCGAGAGCAAAAGTTCCTTGACTTTTTCAGTTACAAACGCAAAAAGGTGGCTCCTGCTTTTTGAGAGCAGGAGCACTTGACCAAAAAGATTTACCAAACTCACCCTTAATTACGTTTAATTAGTTCTCCACACCATATTAATTTTGTAATTAAATTTCTATCATAATGAAAATATTAGATATAACGGAATATTTCATTACATAAAATAAATATAATCCTTTTGGAGATAAATCCCTAAATGTATATACCTTGTATAACAGAATAATATTTCTTTATATTCAACGTTTTTCACCGTAGAAACTTAATTATCCAATTTGACATGCGCAAAAACCTACTCCGAAGCAAAAAAGAAAAATAAGGACCAAATTTTTAATTTGGTAAAACTATAGGAACCAATGAAATAATTTAATCTAACCACATTTTCTAACGAAAGTAGTAACTGGCTTGAATTGCTTAAGTGTCTAGTATTGGATTCGAACCTTAAGGACGACATGTATGTAGAAAAGGGATGTGATCACATCAAAACTTTCGAAGGGACACTTGAAAATGCATAAATGATTGGTTAGCGTACCAGACCTTTTAGGATACCCTTTAAAAAAAAGTAATTTTAACCTAATAATAATAAAATAATAAGAGAAATTTTATATAAGCTGCTACACTAAGTGTATAATTACATATTACATAAAATTATAGATAAAAATTTAAATAAGGTATTTTTTTATTATTGTCTCTAACATTATTCTTTCGATAGAATTATATTTCATAACTTTAAGAAACCAAAGAAAAAATTTCATGACTTCCTCATATCCATGTTGTCTTGAAGAATATTGCGATGCTTTTTAAATAATAGTGGCGCTTTGACAAGGAAGGATGCCCGCTATGAAAATCGACAGTGTGCTCTTGTAATAACCTGAAATCGAATGTGGTTCTGATGAATCAGAGTGCAGCTGCAAATGGGGGTCTGGTCAGACATTAGAAATCTGCCTGCTTGGGTTCCAGAGCTTGCAAGTCTGTTTCAAGATGGCCTTAGGATCCAACTTGGTGATAGGCAGCGTACAAAATTCTGGGTGGACTCATGGCTTAGTGAGCGTAGATTGAGTGAGGTGTTTCCTTAATTATTTAGGGTGACAACTTTGCGTGATGGCTCCACTGCGGACTTCGGTGCTTGGAACGGGCTAAACTGGACCTGGACATTTGAGTGGTGAAGACGCCTGAGGGATTGGGAATTGGAGGATCTTCGAAAGTTTCTCATCATTTTGGTCAAAGTTAATATGAGGAAGGATGAAATGGATAGATGGATATGGCACTCAGATAGCAAAGAATCTTTAGAAGAGTTTGGTTCCTCCGAGGGTGGAGGTCTTCTTGTGGATGGTAATTTTGGAAAAATTGAACGCTAAGGAAAGACTAGCTAAGTTGGGAATGATCCGATGGAACCAAGCAAATTGTGTGTTTTGTGATAATACGGCTGAAACGGTCACCATCTTTTCTTTGATTGCTATAAGTCTTGGTTAATATGGTGTGAGGTGTTGTGGTATTGGGGTTTCAGTGGGTATGGCCTAGTAATTCGAGGGAATGCTTTGAGTCATGGATTGAGGCCAATGTTGGAAAGCAATCGAAAGTTCCTTGAGTAATACTCTTCTTTGCGGTTGTATGGGCTATTTGGGGGGCAAAGGAACAAAATAGTTTTCAACAATGGATTCCTGCCTTGATGATGTGAAACGGGAAGTGATCAAATTGTACTTCAAATTGGCATAATGAATGGCTAATGAGGAAATAGGAAGTGAGGAAGCAGATGTGAGTGGCTCTCTTTTCCCTTCCTTCGTATGGTTATGGGTTGCTATTCTCCTGCTGGATTGCATGGCTTTTAATTTATTTCTATTCCGATATTGGTTTTTGGCTTATTGTTTTTGCCTTTTGATATTTTGTTTTCATATCCCTGTGATTTGTGACTCTCTGGTTTTTGAGACTCTGGCTTGTTGTTGTTGATCTGAAGTAATTATAAAAAAAAAGTTAAATAAGAAAATTTTTTTATTATGGTCTGTTTAAGATTATTCTTTCGATAGAATAATTGTATTTCACAACTTTTATGATGAACATCCCGATTTAGTAATTAGTTGCTCATTAAAATATGTAAATAATGTGCCAAACAGATTTCAATTAACATGTATGGCTAATTCCACAATGGATTATTTTAGAAGATAGTTAGGTTTTACCTCGTGTCTAATAATAATAATAATAATAATATTATAGTAATATTAGATGTACCATTGTACATATCTTTACACACCATTTATCAACACGAAAATATAAACATTAGTACAGAAATAGAAATTTTTCTATGCTAATATTTTTTTTGTGTTACTAAATGATGTACGATATGTACAATGGTACATGTAGATTAAATAATAATTATAATAATGATAAAGTATATTTTTTGTTTCTAATATTTTTGAAAAATTTTAAAATTATTTTTAACGTTTAATTTGATTCAATTTTACACTCAACATTTAAAATAAATTTCAATTTTATTCTTTATTTTAAATTTCTTGTTTGTCAATTATATAATTTTTTTTTACAATTTTACCCCTTATACTACATCATCATCATCAACAACATCATTTTCCTTTTCTTCATCACCAGCAACCCTCCTCCTCCTTCTTTCATGGTGAACATATCCATTATACTCTCATCTCTTCACCACCATCTAACCTCCCTTATTCCACCACAACCATCACACACTGCCTACATCACACTACCACCAATCACCTCTTAGCGTCTCAAACCTGGGACTTGCCCCAATTTCATGAACTTATTGAGGGGTATTTTCTCCAATATGCAAAAATTTTTGTGGCCAAAATATTATTGTTGATAATCCATTAATGGTGCCGGCTCGTGTTAAAAAAAATCTACGAAGGCAAGAAATGGTGTGTACCAGCAACTTTCCCAAACTCAACAAGCTCTTCGGTACCTAATCAAGAAAGATTAAATTTGTTTGGGGAATTGGTGATGAGGGAAGTGTTGGCCTTCAATTCTAACCTTGGAGCTCAGAAGTGATTGATGGTGGTGTGATGGTTGTGGTGGAATGAGGGAAGTTGGATGGTGGGGGAGGAGAGTTTAATGGATGTTGATAATTAGTTGAAAATTAAAATAAATTTACATTACGATGCCTAACCAATTTCAGTTAGCAGCTAGCCTAAATACTGCACGCATAACAAATAATAATAATAATAATAATAAATGTTAGTAGTGGTGCAAAAAATAGTTAGAAATTAAAGGATGAGATAAGTACTCTTTTTGCCATAAAGGTTTAGTGTGAAAATCAATTTTGTCACAAACCTTTTTTTTCTCAAAATTGCCACAAACGTTTGATTTTTTATTTCAAAAACCCTTTTGACCATTTTGCTCTTAACCGTATTTTTCTCCTCATGATCTAATCTGTCATATATATCATGTAATTAAGGTATAGTTGGGCTAATTTTATTAGAATCAATCAATCAATTTGATAAAAACATACTTAGCTTGAAGGTTAAGATTCATAACCAAGTTCATACAACACCAAATTGTTAGTTTTCCTAAATTATGACATCTCAATCAAGCTTATCAGAGCAAAACATAAACATGTATAACTAACAAGTGAAATCAAATGGAGCTGAGCAAACTCATTGTGACTTGAGATTAGTTAAATACAGTTAATTAGACTTATAATTAGTTATAACAGATTAGAGAATAGTTGTTGATAGATTAGTTGTAAAGGTGGTTAGTGACTTTGCTGACTAAGCAGGGTAGTTAGGAGCTACACATCAGCAATTTATACTTGTAATTAACACTTTGGTAGTTAGTTTTTGCACTTTACAGTCAATTGACTTTAGAGGTTATTAGAGTGAACACTACACGCTCTCCCTCATTCCTCAAGTCTCGAGCAGTTCTTCACTTTCTCCTTCTCAGAACTCATCTCTTTTCACATGGTGCGGTGAGCGTGGAGGGGAAGGATTTGAGGAACTTCACAAGAGACTCACAGTGCAAACTCTTCTATTAATCTCTTCTTCTCTCTTCTTCTGTCAGTTTTCTTTCTTCTCTTCTCATATTTTCTCTCCTCTTTTTTGAAACTCACACAATAGAGACTGATGAGATTCTGATTGTTCACATCACAACGAACAAGAAGTTTCCGATCAGCAAGTTACAGGGAAGAAGTTCTGAATCCACATCGTACAGGATTCATCGATTGAGTTCTAGGTCAGATTTTTTCCATCTGATTTCGCGAGAAAGAAGAAATGGCAGCAGAAGCAAATACTTCGATAGATCTTCAAACCCTAGCGAACTTGATTAATCAAATTAATCTTGCGAATAATGCAAGAACACAGGCGAATCTAGCGTTAGATCCAACGAGCCCCTATTATCTGTATTCAGGGGAGAATCCAGGTACAGCGATTGTGACAACGATATTGACTGGAAACAATTTCCAAATGTGGGAGAGAGCAACGTGGAGAGCTCTTCGAGGTAAAAACAAGCTTAAGTTCGTGGATGGTTCAATCAAGAAGCCTTTGCCTGAAGATTCAAAATTTGAAGCTTGGGAGCGTTGCAATACGTATGTAATTTCGTGGATTAATCAGTCACTAAGTGCAGACATAGCTAGGAGTGTGCTCTGGATAAATTCAGCTGAAGAACTATGGAAGGAGTTCAGATACAGATATGCACATGGAGATGTTTACAGAGTTACAGAACTCGAAGAAGAACTTTTTGTAGCTAAACAAGGAGAATTATCGGTGACTTCTTATTACACAACACTGAAGACAATTTGGGAAGAATTAGAGAATCTGCGTCCAATTCCGATTTGTTCAAGATATGTTGAAACTTGCACATGTGAACTCAGTATAATGAGGGGTTATAAAGAAGAATCTAATGTAGTTAGATTCTTGAGGGGATTGAATGACCAGTTCTCGAATGTGAGATCCCAGATCATGCTCTTGAAGCTTTTGCCCAAGGTGGAAATGGTATTTGCATCTCTACTGCAACAAGAAAGACAACTCAACATGAGTGAATCTCTTGAAGGAAAGGCATTGATAGCAAATGCAAAACTGGAGCATGATAGTGCCAGCACAAAAGGAAGAGGCAGAGGAAGAGGGGGACGAGGAAATAAGAGAGGAAGAGGATCTAAGCAGTGTTCATACTGTGGTAAGAGTGGCCATTTGGCAGACGTGTGCTACAAGAAACACGGATATCCCCCTCATTTCAAGAATAATGGAAATGCTGCTGCGATAAACAATATGGTTGCTAATGATGATGATGAACTTTGCAATCGGTCTCAAAGGGGAGATAATGGTGATTCTGATTCCTATTTTATGGCAGAGCAAAGGAATGCATTGCTTGCTCTTCTGAACCAGCAGGATTCACAACCAAAGCATAGCATTAACCAGATTTTTGCCTCCACCACTCTTCCTTCCAACCAAGGTATTTCTTATGTGATGTCTTTATCTGTATTTAGCCCAAGTTCCTGGGTAGTTGACTCAGGAGCAACAAATCATGTAGGATACTCTAGGAAATTATATTTCAAGAGTTTACACATAATAAAGCCAGTTATAATAAACTTACATGATGGAACCAAAACCATAGCCACCACCGCAGGCACAATAATTTTTTCTGATGAGTTTCGGTTGTCAAATGTTTTCTACATTCCAACTTTTAAATTCAATTTAATTTTTGTTTCAAAGTTGACAGCTGATTCAAAATGCAAATTAATTTTTGATAATAATGAGTGTCTAATCCAGGAAAAGACAACATCGAGGACAATTGGTGTAGCTAAACAAAAGTGTGGACTCTATACTTTTGAAGATTTCACACCTGTTGAAGCTACATCACTTTAATTTCCACATCATCACAGCATGCATGCACACAATCTGCATCTGCACTGGCTATTCCACTTACACAAACACCAATAGCACTTTCTGCATCTGATTTGTGGCATTTTAGGCTAGGACATTTGCCAAATGAGAGAATAAATGTAATCAAGAAAAAGTACAAACACTTAAAAAATTTCTACTTGTAATATGCCTTGTGATTCATGCTACTATGCTAAGCAAAAGAGATTGCCCTTTGTACCAAGTAATACATAGAGCATTAATAAATTTGATGTTGTGCATATTGATATTTGGGGACCAATAAACACAGTTTCAATTTCTAGTTTTAAGTATTTTTTGACTGTGGTAGAAGATAAGACTAGGTTTACATGGATCTATTTTATGAAACAAAAGAGTGAAGCTGCTGATTTGGTGGCCAATTTTGTGAAAATGGTTGAAACACAATTTGATACCACAGTTAAGAAAATTAGAACAGACAATGGGCATGAATTCAAAATAGCCAAATTTTATGCATCCAAAGGCATCAACAAAATGGCATTGTTGAAAGGAAACATCAACATATCTTGGCAGTGGCAAGAGCGTTGATGTTTCATTCCAACATACCTAAAAGATTTTGGAATTTTGCAATCTGACATTCTGTGCATTTGATAAACCGAATTCCAAGTTCCTTCTTGCAGAATAATTCTCCCTATTTTCTATTGAAAGAAAAGATGCCTGAGATAGCATACCTTAAGGTTTTTGGTTGTTTAGGTTATGCCTCAACTTTGCAAGCGCATAGAACCAAATTGGACAAAAAGGCAATTAAATCTGTTTACTTAGGTGTTAAGGAAGGAGTAAAAGGACACATTTTGTATGAGATTGCAAGCAGAGCTATATTCATTTCAAGAAATGTACATTTCTATGAAAGTGAATTTCCTTTTATGTAACCTCTAATAGGGATTGAAAATTCAAATCCACGCATTTCATCAAATACAAGTAATCATGCATCTTCATCTAATATAGATATATTTGATGATCCATTCATGCATTCAAGTACTGATACAATGCCACAGCCACTTCATTTGCATAACACAAACACAACTGATTTGCATACATCTCATACACAAAATCATAATATGCCAGAGTCCCATGTTACTAATTCATTAGAAAATCTGTTAGGGAACGAAAAATTCTCACTTACTTGCATGATTATCATTGCATGACCACAACTGCAGAAAATTCAGCAACACCAATGTCCTCACCAACAAATGTTCAATTTTTTTAGAACTATACAAATATGTTGCATGGACAATCAGCTGCATTTTTTGACAACTCAACTATAATGTTTTTTGACATTGAAACTCATACTCCTCTTTTACCATTGTTTGCATCTTCCATTGAGTCAACCCAAATGATGCGTGTGCATCATTGATGGTTTTAGGCCCTAATTTCATGTGCTTTTAACGGTAATTTAGCTTAATACTCAAGTAAATATATTCAAATTACAATCATTTACTATCTTGAGTGTTTTGTTATATTTTACAGGAAATTACAAAGAAAAGAAATTCGGAGCAAAGCATAACTTGAAAAAAGAAGAAGAATTGAAGAATCAAGACATTTTTGAGGATGGGTATCGATACCCAGCAACATGGTATCGATACCCAAGGGGGCAAGCTCACACCAATTCACGTTCAAACGTGAATCGGGAGTGATCCAAGGCCCAAAATGGCGCTAGGACCGCGTTTAGGCCACGCCTAGGCGTGGGCTTTCACCACTCACCACGCCTAGGTCTGGTAGGGAAGCCCAGAGCACGCTAGAATCAAGTCCAAACGTGCTCCAGGCGTGAAAGCAACCCCATGACCGCGTTGCCACCACGTTCTAGCGTGGGCTCAACGTGAGGGAAGGCCTATGACCGCGCCTCACTCAAGTTGCAACGTGGGCTCAGCGTGACACTCCCTCAAGACACCAAGGCCCAACCTGATCCACTCATCTCAAGCCTAAGTCTCCAACATGTTCGTTCAAGTGAATGTAAATTAGGTTTAGTTATAAGTTAGGTTTAGGAGGGGGACGAACTCATTGATTCAACAGCACACATTTTGCCTCATTCTCATATTCTAGGTTTAGTCACAGATCTCAATTTCTCTCTTCCCTCTGTCACGTTTAGTAATTTAGGATTAAGCTTCATGGATTCTTTTGTTCTCTGCTCAGTGGTGTTGCTCAACATTATGAGTAACTAAACTCATCAAGCTCAGGAATGGGAGCTCTGTCCATTCCAAGCACAGATCCATGATTTGAATTCAAGTTCTCTTTGATTGCAAGCTTCTCAATTCTATGTGCAACATATCTGTTCTTCATTTTGGGAATTAGTTAACTGAGAGGTAACTCAATTCCTTGCCTTCAATTTAGTGATTTTGAGAGAAACCTAAATTGTTTGTGTATGACATTTGTACTTCATAATTAATTAATAAATTAGAGATAATTAATTGGTTGATTATGTAATTAATTGTGTGAAGTTCAATTAGGGTTTATTAGATTAGAGATAACTAATTAATTCTTTTTGTGATTTACATAATTGAATTAGATCTGTTCTTCATCTCTTCTCCTATTTGATTAATTAAGAGATTAATAATTAATTAGGATTAGAGAAACTAAATCACTAAGAGATTAGGGTTTACTTAATTAAGGTTCTATGTGAATTGATGATTGCTTGTATGAGAAGTAACTTGTTTATTTGAATTAGGGTTGTGTTTGGGTGAACGTCTCTTGTTCCTTGGCTTGTTCTTCATTATTATTCATTAATTTCCAATTACTTGCTTGTTGTCCAAGTTTGCATTTTAGTGATTTAATTAGGATCTGAGTGATTTTGCATGATTTTAGTGATTAGATTTGTTTAGGATAATATTAGATTTGATTAGATTTGAATT
>JASCZI010090827.1:46022-70542 GCA_036250425.1 Stylosanthes scabra
ATTATAGGAAAAATTTCAAGTATATCGGTATATCGGTAACTTTTCACCGTTAATTTGAATTAAAAAAAATTATAAAAATATATATAAATCAAAATCAACGGTTATAGATTATCGGTATACTGATATATCGGTATACTTGAAAATCTTCCAATACTATAACTACGGAATCGGAACAAGAATTCAACAAATTAGTGACCAGCACATTTTCTTCTTCAAATTCACACATTTCTTTCTTTTCTATTCTTCTTCTTGCTTCTGCAACCTTGATATAAAAACATTGTCATTAGTGTTTTATTGAACTCCTTCAATCAGCAATGAGCGTATCAGAGTATTGGAGAGAGCCCAACCTTCTTGTGAGGAAGATAAGTCTTCTTCTCCCCACCGATAACTATATAAAACTATATTAAATAGTCTTTGTCTGCAATAGTTACGTCAAAATCTAATTAAGAACAAACATCATCTGCTATACCAAATAGAGTAGGCAAGTCTGTAAAACAGTTGATGGACAAAGTTGATAAAGAGAAATGACTTTCTAAAAATGACAAAGAATAACTATAATATATGACATGAAATCACTCGTGCAAAAATTTAAGCTGTCAAGAAGATGTAACATAAATGGTTATATCTCGAATAAACCCTCAAGCAATACCTATTTTTCTTTCTTATTTTGTCTTTGCGTGAACTTTTGTATATGCTTTGTTTCTCTTTTATTTATCTTATTCTAAGTTCTTTCTTTTGGAGTTTAACAATAATCGAACCTTAGACCTTTAGGTTGCAAACTCTCACACCAGATCATGAAACCACTACTTATTTCAAAAACTTAAGCAGAAAAATAACATGAATGTTTATATCTTTAATATTATATATATAAAAATCTCAACTACTACAACATATATAATTAAAAATTATTCCCCTAATTTATCAAAATCTTGAGGTTGTAACACTTCACCTTTCACAAGCTTAGTTACTGAACTCTTATACACTGGTTAGGTTATCTAGCCAATTATTTCAGATCCATCTCAACTTGTTGAACTGTCCATTGCATATTTTCCAATTTCTGCAAAACGTCATCAATATAAGGAACAATTCAACAAATCTAAATAAATTCTATTCAAGTTAAGGCTAATTTAAGGTTGTGTCCTGAAATACACTAACAAATATATCAAGACATTAAGTGGGATGTAATTTTATAAATTCTACTCATTTAAGGCTAATTTACCATATATTTCCCAATTAAAGCATATATGGGCAAGAAAAGATCTATTATGAAAGTGTCTTCTAGTAAAGATAGGTGTTATGAGAGAGATAAATTTTTAAATATGGCAATATTTTTACTAGAAGACACTTAAATGTCTTCATAGTAGAATTTCCATATGGAGAAAGATTCACAAATATGATCATTCACAAATAATTATGTGGTCTTTAATTGATAAATTCCTCAATTATAACATATATTTTATCATCAAATACAGATTCATCGGTTACTATATATGATATTTGCACTCTGCCAACCAGAGCTTTGGAGAAAATTTGTGTGGCAAAGTTGAACTTGTAATATCAGACTCATTAAAAAAGCTACTCAAAATAAGATTTATATGAATACAATAGTGATACGTGGTCTTTAAATTACAAAATCATAAAAAAAAACTGATTGTACAACAAAAAAATATAATTTGATTTTGATTACATAATTATACGATGATATTAGACGTGGCTAAAGAAAAAGAATAAAATTTTTCCTATCAGTGTTAGACTAAAAGGATGATATTCAAAGAAACATTCTAAGGAATAAGGAGTTAAACTCTTTTCTTTTTTTTAGGAAATAAATTGATGGAGCCTTCTTTGATGGTGAAAGCATAATCTGGTCCATGATGGACAGGATAGTTATCCACCATATAAAAAATGTAACGCTTTATTGGGAATAAAAAATTAGTGATAGAAATTGAATATGAGCCACATATTTAGAATATTCTATCTGAGTCCATCATGAACCCGGTCCATAATAGACATTTCCTATATTAGAAAGGGAGAGAGAATACACAATAGGGATAGAATTGTGTGAGAGATGTGTATCACATATTACAATGCATAGCCTATTTACAGGCAAAGAGAAAATTACAATAATAATAACCTAATATTCTATAATTATGAGTAGCATCATACTAATAAATATAAATATCCTAATTGATACTAATATATTTTGACATCCCGCCTCAAACTCAAGTGTTAACTGTCAACTTGAGTTTAAAACTTATTTTAAAAAAACAAAATTGACTAAAAAAGATTGTTGACAAAAAAAAACTGTCATAGAGAAATCAGAACTAGGTGCAGATGGAACTGCCACAACGATTGCAGACGGAACTGCCAGAATGGGGTGCAGACGGAACTGTCAAAACGGGAGTGCAGACAGAACTGCCACAACGGGAGTGCAGACGGAATTGCCACAACGGGAGTGCAAACGGAACTGCCACGGAGAAATGCAGACAGAACTGATGTGTATGATATACCATGTTAGAAAGGGAGAGAGAATACACAATAGGGAGAGAATTGTGTGAGAGATGTGTATCACATATTACAATGTATAGTCTATTTATAGGCAAAGAGAGAATCACAATAATAATAACCTAATATTCTATAATTATGAGTAGCATCATACTAATAAATATAAATATTCTAATTGATACTAATATATTTTGACATCCCCTCTCAAACTCAAGTGTTAATTATCAACTTGAGTTTGAAACTTATTTAAAAAAAAAAATTGACTAAATAAGATTTTTGACAAAAAAAAACTGCCATAGAGAAATCAGAACTAGGTGCAGATGGAACTGCCACAACGATTGCAGACGGAACTGCCGGAATGGGGTGCAGACGGAACTGTCAAAACGGGAGTGCAGACGGAACTGCCACGGAGAGATGCAGACGGAACTGATGTGTATGATACCATGTTAGAAAGGGAGAGAGAATACACAATAGGGAGAGAATTGTGTGAGAGATGTGTATCACATATTACAATGCATAGCCTATTTATAGGCAAAGAGAGAATCACAATAATAATAACCTAATATTCTATAATTATGAGTAGCATCATACTAATAAATATAAATATCCTAATTGATACTAATATATTTAGACATCCTAAATGGATAGAACTGGATTGATTGGATTTGAGGTGTAGAAAAAGTTATCAAGTTAGAAATAAACCAAACTAGATGTCTCTTCAACTAATGTCACAAATTATGATTTAACCTTAACTTGTAGAGATCAACTTTTTCCCTTTCACCATTATATAGCTAAATTACTTAAAATGAGAAAACAAATCCATAAAGCACTTTTTGACATTTATCCCTTCTAGGTAGTCAGCTTTGGGAATAGAAAAAAGATTACCCAAAATGTTTTTATTAATATAAAGTATTCTTTTTTCCTTCCAAAATAACTAGTATAAATATGTCACTCATCACTTCTCTCGTAATTTTTTCCAAGTTTTTTCTAGCTTTATTAAAATCTTCAAAGTTTCTCTAAGATTTGGAATATCATTATTTCACTTGTTCTTCACTTTTTGTTCATCACAGAATCAAAGAATCTAAAAAATTAGTTTTTTGAGTGTTCCTCAGAATACTCATGAACGGACAGAAGGGGGACGAGCATAGACCTCACCACCTCCCCAAGATTTTGTAAAAATATTATATATATATAAAAGTTATTTTGTATTATATAATTTTATTTATATTTTTAAAATAATTTTATGCTACTAACTAAATTATTAAATATATTTTACCTCTAGCATAGTATAAATAAATGTTTAGTCAAAATATTAGTTATTTTTAATAACTAAATGACAATTAACAATATCCAAAAATAAATTTAGGGTAAAATTATCAAATTCTTATGAAGTATTTTAAAAATATTTGATATAGATTATATTATCAATTAATTCTTCAATATATATATATATAAATAATATGTATGTTAGATTATATAACTTATTAATAAACCTTATTTTTATTTGTATATTTTTGGTTAAGTTTGAAATTGAGTCAAAGTAATTCCTTAGCTAACTTGAACTCGACTTGATAATTATAACTCGATAAGCGGATCTCCTGAGTTTATAACGCGACAAGTTTAAACCTAAATTTAACATTATATATTAGGAAAATTTTAAGATCCTGATGGTCATATCCATCAACACATGCCGGAGACGTGTTGTGCCAATAGGATGGAGACGCGTCTCACTTATGCTTGTAGTCTTTTCATTCGGTTAAAGCATGTTGCAGGGAACTCAATTGTAGGTCCCACAAAAAGTAGAAAGTGTCTCTTTATTAATTGTTAAAGAAAAGTTTAGAGAATTGTAATAACATATGATTATGAAAATATATTTTAATAATAAGTGCAAATATTTGAAATAGAAAATCCACGGCAGTTGGATTTTTTTTTTCAATATTTTTTTAACAGAAGGTGAGATGAAAAAAATAGGAAATACTTGTTTATATACCGAAAAAGAAATAGTACCTCAATTCTAACAATAAGTTGAGAAATCGAAAATTAAGGAGGAAGTTATAAAAATGATAGGTATTATAATTATAATATTTAAATTAAATATAACTAAATATAATTTCTTAAAATTAGGAGGATAAATTATTAGATTTAATGGTTGTTTAATAGATGAGTAGCTAAGAGGACAAATAATAATTAAATAAATATAAAAATTATTTAATTTAACGTTATAAATCATATTTTTTTATTGATATTCAACTAGGCTTAATAAAATAAATTAGATTATCTTAGGAGAGCTATATCATCAGTCAATAAATATAAATTATATATATTAATTTAAAAAATTTATTTGCATATTAAAATTAGCTATTATATATTTATACATAAACATATATAGTTTTGTAATTTTTTAATGTGTATTTTATATGTTAATGTTTATTATATAATAATAATTAATTTTAATGATTAATTTTAATTCATAAATAAATTAAATAATATAATACATGGTTATGTAAATGTAATACAATTTCTAGCCCATTATGTGTTGTCCATACCCAGAATTCATATTCCTCCGGTCCGGTTCACCAGCAACAAAAACCAGCAGTTCACCAAATATCAAATTATTATTTTAATTTTAGAACATTTAGTTAAACATAATTAACTCTCATAAGGCATTTAATTACAACTTTATGAGACACCATCTGTACACTGTGCTACACTGCCTGCAACGATTTTGAATGCTTGGACGAGATTTTTGTATTAATAGGACACGCGTTACGATCCTATCAATTCCAAACAGCTTCAGCATATGCTGATGGATATGTTCATCAGCATCATAGCACTTTCCTATATATTAAGTAAACTAAGTTTGAGCTTGAATAAATTTAGCTCACTCATATATTGGCTCGTGAGCTGACTCGATTATTTAGGTTACAATATATATTATTATTTTAACTTTTAAACACATATTTATCATATTTGTTAAATATATGATAATATATTAATTTTGTTCTTATATCAAAATTCTAATATCTTATTTATTTTATTGAAAATTAATGGATGATGAATAATTTTTATATACAAATTATAATTTATTTGTATAAAATTACTAATTATTAATGAGCTAATATAAGCTATGAGTCGAGCTACATTTTCATAAATTAAGCTTGATCTTAGATTGGCTCGATTCAGTTCGGTTCATTTTTAATTTATTTTTGGCCCTCTAGAGTCAGTGTTTTAGATCCGCCCCTGAGAATACTCGACAGTTAACTTCACCTAAATTTTTTACTTTAAAGGCTCATCCATCCTTTTATAACATTAGTTAAAGTCTTTATATTTATTCTCCATCATTACTTCACATCATTAATCTTAGTGTTACTTATTTACCAATTATAAAAATATTTTTCACAAGCTTACTTACCTTTAATTTTTTTCTTCAGTTTTTTTTTACTTAATTTTTTTCACAAAATTACCTCCGAATCAAAACCTATATTGAATAATAGTTGCACACAAAGAGCGTGCAGTGCAAACCACTTTCAAAAGGTAAATATTACCATCTCTCTTCATTTATGACACTTGTTTGGATTGATTATAAATAAAATCAATTTTAAATATGAAAAGAAATTATAAAGCAAAATTTGAAACGTAATTATTAACAAATATAACATATATGAATATCAAATAAAAGATATTAAATAAATTTAAAACCATTGTCTATTGGCACATGTGTGAGATAATTTGAATTTGATATATGAAATAATACAAGTTGAAATTTAGTAATATTGATTCTTAGAATGAATAATGTCACGGGACTAATAAGAAGTCATTGAGTATAATTAGAAAAATAGTGAGCGGTAAAAGAAGAAAGAGAAAAGAGAAAAAAATGATATTAATTTCCTATTCTCTCTCTAATATTGGTTATCAAGACTTTTTCTTCTTAAAATACATTAATAAAAAATGTTATATATATAAAATTATGGATATTATTATGTGTATCAAATTATGATTGTTATAAATATAAAATCATGGGATGTTACGTGTATGAAATTATGGATGTTATAAGCATAAAATTATGGATATTGTATATTTAAATAAAAAAAAAATTATATTTGAAAAGGGATTGAATAAACAATAAAAATAAATAAATTTAAAAAAAATAAAACAATAAATGAAAAATAGACATACACCATGTTTAAGTCAAATCCAATTTTCATAAAAAAAAATAATATTGGAATAGTTGATTTTTTTTTTTTTTTGTTGACGGGAATAGTTGATAGTTGTATAAGTTATGAATGAAATAAGAAGAAAATTTGAAAAATATCAAGGAAAAAACTAAAAAGGCAATGTCCATAAAAGTTATATTTTTAAAAATCAAATATTTATACTGTGTAACGCATAGGAGTAAGGAGTAATAAAGTAAATAATATCACTAGAGTAATGCTAGGGAGCCAAGGTTAGGGAGCTTATATGGAGCCCATGAATATAATTAAGAAAATAATTGATGGTAAAAGAGGAAGAAAAAAAAGAGTAAAATTGATATTGGCTCCCTATGGGAGCCTAACGTTAGCTCCCAAAACTTTCTCATATCAATATGATATAATAGCATTAAGAAAAATTAATCATAATAAATGATGAAAAAGTAAATAATTTTAGACAACTAAGTTTTTTTATCAACCAAGTTTAACTAACCAAGTCTTTTTCTTCCACGAGTTTTTGGAGGAGGAGGAGGAGGCTCTACTTATCAATGAAATTCGGTTTTGTTTTTCAACGAAATGCAATTCATTTTTTGTAACGAAATCCGGTTTGATTTTTTTAACAAAATTCGTTTCGTTTTTCATTAAAAAATCGGTTTCGATTTTGTTAAAAAAAACTGCAAAAGAGAATGAAGAAGAAAAAGAAAAAAGTAGCAATGACGAAGAAAAAGAGAAAGTGGAGGAGGAAGAAAAAATGGAAGAGGAAGAAAAAAGATGAAGTGGAAGAAGAATAGGAGAAAAATTCCAGTTCTCCTTTTAAAAGAAATCTGTTTCTATTTTTCAAAGAAATTTAGTAGTATTTTTCAACGAAATATAATTAATTTTTTCAACAAAATCCGATTTTTTTTTCAACAAAATCCACTTCAATTTCTCTAGGAAATCCGGTTCGATTCTTTGAAAGAAGCAAAAAATGAGGAGGAAGAAGAACATAGCAGAGAAGCAAAAGAAGAGAAAAAGGAGGATGAGGAAGAAGAAGAAGAATAAGAAGAGGAGGAGGAGGAGAAAACTGAAGAGGAGGAAGATAAAAATACAATGATACAAACAAAAATCTATTCGCGGCTGCAGGAACGACAACGATAACGATGATAGCAGTTGCAACGACAATTTAATGTTTGATATATGAGTTATGGATAATAACTCATATACATTTTAAATGATAACTTAATTATTAACCCCTAATGGCTCCCAAACGTTGATTCCATAATATTGTTCTTTATTTATATATATATATATATATATATATATATATACAAAAGAAATGTAAGCCATACACACTTATTTAAATCTTCATAAAGTAAATAAAGGCAAAAAAAAAAACTTACTTCTTTCCATAAATTTCAATACAATAATTTTGAGTGTACATCAATTTTATTCAACTAAATCAAATTAAATTATTTATTTTATATCAAATAAAATATTATTTTAATATAAATAAAAATTTATTTTAATATTTTTTTATATTATTTAATATCAAAATATTTTTTTATTTAATATAAAAATATTTTTTTATTTACCAATAGCATAATTGAATTCAATATGTTGTATAATCCAATGCTAGGCCTCTTCACCATCTATGTGTTGTCCTCAATTGCATATCACCAAGCAACGTCCAGTTTCAACATCGTAGACGCAACAATATTCTTTTATTGGAACAGCTACAAAAATGTCAATCAAATAAATCAGATCATTATTTTTTTTTCCTCGCCTTATATTATTTCCGGTGATATTAGACATTATAGAGATATAACTATTTATATTGTTATCTCCTATCAATTTAAATTTTTAAAAAAAGTGACTTCATGATATTATATTAGAGTTTGTGATCGAAAGATCTAAAGTTCTATCATTATTAAATCCAAAAAAAAATAATTTAATATAAGACAAATAAAAAAAAATTCATAAAACACTTATTCTAAAAACTTATAAATAATTATATTTCTAACCGGTACTTTAATTTACCTTCAATATTGTTATTGTTATTATTATTATCACGAACTTCACCATTTTGGGTCGCATGTTTGTTCACCGTTGTAAAAGAATCTACGACGACTGTATTATCTGCATTTGCCGAAATAGTTATGAATGCCATGAGCAAGAGGCACAACAGAGCAACAGGAAGCACATATTTTTTTATCACCACCATCTTCACACTTACAGAATTTGTTATCTTAGTATTTTTTTCTTTGGTATTGAAAGTTTGTGCGACAAATCTTAAATACTAGTAACGGTGAATATTATTTGAACATATTTAATCACTGGATTAATTGTCAGAATTGAATACTATTAAAGTCTATCATATATATACATTTATATTAGTGATAAGAACGAGTTTATATAATGAGTAAGATGACTAAAAAACGAATATTAATTAAAAATATAATAAATTGTATAACATTTTAAGAACTTTATATTTTTTTACCATAACTCCATAAGTATTTATAGAATAGTTATTTTACCGAACCTTTAAAAACGGGTTTAGTTTGCTTAATTTTCTCTACATTTTTCTTCTTTAATCTTCATTGGTCTCTATACGGTTATGAGTTATCCCATCATTAAAACAAAGATTCCAACTTATCGTTTACCATGTCCTAACGAACAGAAATGCCATGGTACCTTCTCCCATATTGATGCAAATATGGTATAGAGGTATAGTGATTTGACATAAATATATATTATATGTTTATCTTAGTTGGTGGCTCATTGTTAATGGCTCGGCGTGAGAACATGATGAGAAGCTTTGTTGTGGTGTTAGGTTTAGAAGTATTTTGATATGTGTGGGCTGGACTTTTCTTTAGTGTTTGGTTGTGGGGTTTTAGGGTATGCTAGAAAAAACATTGAAGGTGGGTCACAATACAATAAACTTCATATATGTGAAAAAAAAACAATTAAAATAATACAAATTGTGTAACAAAAAAAAAAAACTACATTTGTACCCAAAAAAAGTAATAAAAAAAAGTGGTCTCTTAAAAATAATTATAACACAATAATTTGATTAAGTGTTGAGTAAAAAATAAATAATAAATAAAAATTGGATGAAATTTAAAACATAAGTAGGATTAAATAAAGGTATAATTACTTTGTTAGTTCTTAATGATTCACCAAATTTTTAATTATGGTATGCACTTTTTTTCCTTATAATTATATTCATATACTATTTTTGACACAAATAGTTTCTTATTCACAGTCATTGTTAAAAGAATATATTTTTAAAATGTGAACTTTATTATGTACTTGATTTAAGGTTTATACAAAGTTTAAATAATACACACATAAATTTATATTTGTCAACACTTTAATTCTTTTTTAGTATATCGGAGAAAATAACGTGTGTCGCGTTTTTTAAACTTTAAAATTTAAATTTTAAAAATTAAATAATAAATTTGGAATTCTAAACCGTAACCCTAAAATACCAATTACATTTTAAAATAATACTTACTGTTAAATTAATTCCTATGCATGATTGTATAATCTCAAATTATATAATCCTGATTCCCATGCCTAACACTAAAACATGCTCCTAACTCTCCTTAAATTATGTATGAAAGTAAACTCAAATTAGAAAATAATCTTAATGAAATTGGTTAATACTGTAAACTAATATTAATATGTTTGTCGTTTTGAAATTTTCTAATGACTATTTTTGGTGGTTTACTCATTATATTAGTTTACAAAATTTAATACACTGAATTATTTTGAAATATATTAGTAAAAATATATGAATTTTAAATTTTGTAATTATTAGAAAGTGAGTTATTATTATTAAAACCGAACACAATGAAATTTGTTCAATTCTCAAAATATATAAACAAGAATAATTTACTTTCAATACAAATAAGGCCAACAATTCATAAAATGAGAATTGGTTATTGGCCCAACATAATAGGGTGCAACTTCTTGAACCAATACACGGCTCACATGGAAGCCTTATCTCACCCAACAATGACTGTTAGTCTGTTATTACCTGCTGCGCTGTTCCCCCTTTTCATCTTGCCATCCACGTGCTGCATATCCATCGGCTAAAAAGGAATATCTATACACCTACACAAATTGGTCTCTATACCGTAGAATTTACCATACTTTAATATCCATTCCGAACTTCCCCATGGCATTTGGGCAACTCTTCGGTAAAGGTGCGTATTTGTTGAACGAATGGATTAGATCCCACCACGTGTAGAAGGAAAATAGTGCAGCTGGTTTAGCCGGCTATGGATTGGGGCGTTTGAGCGGCCATGAGGTGGGCTTGGTTGGATGTGGATTTTGTTGTTTAAGTTGGGCACTGGGCCTTATCCATTTGGGTGCATCTTTGGGGATTATGCTGCCATCTTCATGTACTCTGTGCTCCATTTTTGTTTTTTTTTCCAAAGGTAGGCTTTTTATTCATATGAAACAAAATGAATACAAGAAAAGTCCATAGGACATCAGCAGGGGTAAACAAGGGAATTCCCAACAAAAACAAAAACAACCAAACAATCATTCTTATCTTGTCTTAATGAAAGCAATCGAAGACATGCTCCATCTCTGTTACAAGACCAACAGCAGATTGTGCAACTTCCACAATAGAAGAAGATCGACCTTCAAAAATGCAAATGTTACGAGATTCCCATAATTGCCATAAAAGACAAGCAGCAAGATGAGTCTTCTTCTTTGCTTCTGCACTATTTTGCAATAAAAACACCAGTTTCAACCACCATTGCCATGTCTCATTCTCAGGTTCCACTATCGGCAAACTAGCACATCTCCATACCGCTGCAGAAACCGGGCAAGTGAGCAAGCAGTGTGTTACCGATTCAGGTAAGCTGTGACATCTTGGACAACTTGGATTAAATTGGGGAAATCGGTGATTCAACTTCTCTCGTACGGGGAGGCCTTCATGAACCATCTTCCATATGAAGTTTTTGATCTTTGGTTGACATTTCAGGTTCCATATAGAATTCCAAAGATCTTTTTGTTGACACCTGAGAGGAAGGGATGCTGGGTCAGAATGAAATAGTTGATAAGCAAGGGGATACGCTGAAGCCACAGAGAACATGAGATTCTTTGCTGGAACCCAGGTAATTACATCTTCTCCTTGATAAATAGGTGTCTATAGAATAGCATTAGCAATGTGAGCTGGAAAAATTGAAAATATAAGTTCCTGATTCCATTGAGTGTCAGAGTTGATAAGATCCGAAACCCATTCCCCTTGTTGCATAGTGATTGGAGATAATTGTTGTCTGATAGGAGTAAATTTTGTTACCCAATTATCATCAAAAGTTCTGATTTGAATCCCTCTTCCAACCTTCCACATAATCCCTTTCTCCAACACCCTCCGCCCCTCTAATAAGCTCCTCCAACCCCAAGATGGATTATTGCCAATCTCAGCTCCTAGAAAATTGGAGTATTTAAAGTACTTGCTCTTGTAGACTTTGTAAACCAAAGAGTGAGGTTTGGTCAGCAGCCTCCAACCTTGTTTCCCCAAAAGAGCTAAGTTAAAAGCTTTTAAGTCTCTCAAATTTAGCCCTCCTTGAGACTTAGGTCTACTAGCAATGTCCCAGCTAACCCATTGCAATCTTCTCTCAACACCACGCTGCCCCCACCAAAACTGAAGCATACTTCGCTTAATTTCATCAATTAGTGTCTCAGGAAGTTTAAAACAACTAAGAGTATAGATAGGTATGGCAGTGGCAACAGCCTTAATCAAGATTTCTCTCCCACTAGTAGACAATAGAGACCTCTTCCAATGATGGAGCTTTTTCAGGACTTTATCCTTGATGTAGTTGAAAGTGGCGCGTTTGGAACGCTGCACCACTGCTGGAAGACCAAGATATTTTTCTTGGTTTCCAACATGAGGAACTCTAAGTGTCATAGCCAATCTTTCTCTCACCTCTATTGGAGTATTTTTGCTGAAAAATACACTGGACTTGTCTAAATTAACAGTCTGCTCACTTATCTCCCGATAACAATCAAGGATATTCAATAAATTTAAACATTCATCCTCTGTAGCTTTCCCGAATAAAACTGAATCATCTGCGAAAAACAAATGGTTGATTTTAGGACATATGCGATTAAGCCTCATACCAGAAATTTCTGATCTCTGTTCTCCTCTGTGGAGCAGATGGGAGAGTCCCTTTGCGCAAAACAAGAAAAGATAGGGGGAAAGAGGATCGCCTTGCCGCAATCCTCTACATGGTTTAAAGAAACCATGAGGTTGACCTTCCACAGTAACAGAATAAGAGACAGTCGTCACACATTCCTTCAACCACGCCAACCACCTCTCACAAAAGCCCAACTTCCTCATAACTTCCCATAGAAACTTCCATTCTACCCGGTCATATGCTTTGCTCATATCTAGCTTCAAAGCAAAATCAAAACTTCCGTATCTCTTGTTCTTCAAACAATGCATAAACTCATGTGCTATTAAAACATTATCACTAATTAAGCGGCCTTTAATAAAAGCGCTTTGGTTAGAGCTAATGACACGGCATATAACAAGTTAAAGCTTGTGAACAAGGATTTTTGAGATAATTTTATAAAACACACTACTTAGGCTAATCGGCCTTATTTGCTTCATATTGCTAGCATTAGGAACTTTTGGAATCAAACAAATATGAGTGTGATTTAAAGCCCTAAGCATCTTACCCCCAGAGAAAAAGCTCAATATAGCCCCAATAACATCTGATTTAATCATCTCCCAAAAGAATTGGTAAAATTTAGCAGTGAAACCATCCTTACCTGGCGCAGAAAAAGGGTTTATTGAAAAAACTGCCTCTTTGATCTCCTTTTCTGTAACACCACGAGTAAGCATTCTGTTTGTAGCTTCATCAATTTTGGTAGGCATTTCTTCTAATTCATCAGTTGCATCTCTCGGAGAGCTAGTAGAGAAAAGTTCTTCAAAGTACCCCTGGGCTACAGCTGCTATATCACCTGGTTCTGTGACTGTGTTACCATTAGAGTCTTCTAGAGAGTAGATTTTGTTTCTTCTATTCCTCATCTGGAATTTGGAATGAAAGAAACTTGTGTTCCTGTCTCCCCATTGCAACTAGTTAACTCGAGACTTTTCTTTCCAATATCTTTCTTCTTCTTCATAAGCATCTTCTAACTGAGCTTCAAGATTCCGAATTATCGTGCCATAAGCTGTGTCTTCTTTGTCTCTTTCCTCCAATAATTGACCTTGCAATTCAGCAATTCTCACCTGAGAGTTTGATTTTGATCTCTTTTGCCAATCAACCAGTTTATAGCGACAAAGTTTTAACTTTGAAGCCAACTTAAACATGGGAGAGCCTTCGATTTCAACTCTCCAAGTCTTCTTAACAATATTAGAAACCTCCTCCCTACCACACCATCGCTCTTGAAAGCGGAATCTCCGCTTAGATCTAAATACACTACTATCTGAGTTTATGATAAGTGGGCAGTGATCTGAACCAGTATCATCTCCATGAATTACTGAAGCTCTAGGATAATTCTGCCTCCAGGAATTCGAAGCAAAGGCCCTGTCCAGTCTTTCTTTGATGAGAGTCCCCCCAAATTGCCTATTACACCAAGTGAATTTCCTGCCCACATACCCCAAATCAACCAATCTGCCATCATCAATAAAATTATTAAATTGCTGAATTGAACTGGTAGATTTCATACGTCCGCCCTCCTTCTCATGATAGGCCGAGATAGCATTAAAGTCTCCTGCAATCAAAATGTTCTCATCACCTCTTTGAATGATGTTTAAAATATGCCCAAACTGGGTACTTCTCCGCCCTTCTTCAGTATGTAAATGAACTGCCACCACCTTCCAAAGCTTCTGCGCTAATTGATCTTCCACCGTAAAGTGGATAAAATATTCAGTGTGCTCTACAATTTGAATTACAGAATCATCCTTCCAAGCTAGTAACAAACCTCCTGATAAACCCATCGGATCAACACAAAAAAGCTGATTGAAACCCAAATTCCTTCCTATCCTCTTCACAGTCGAAGTATTGTTCTTGGTTTCACTTAAGAACAACACCTCGGGGGAATGAGATTGAATGATCCCTTTGATGCTGTGAATTGTCAGGGGTTTCCCCAAACCCCGACAATTCCACATCACCATCTTCATACCTCCTTGGGTGCCATTTGTTGGGTGGCACCCTCCCCTTCAACAGTTGTAATGTGTCCTCCAGCCTCTGCCGATATGGTGTTGTGTGCTTCATCTCTGTTCTATTTTTGTGGTGGTTCCTCATCTATTAACATCTCACCACGGTCCTCTTGTTTGCGCTTCTGCCTGTTTGGGGAATGGTTTTTTTTTCCTTTCTTTGTTTTTGCTGCTGCCTCTCTTGCTTGTCTTTTCCATGTCTTGGTTTCTGCCTTTTGGTATGTTTTGTTCTTGCTTGTGATGTTCTGAAGAGGTTATGCATATGTATTGCATTCTTGGCTAACTTCTATTATCCTTCTTGCTTCTTTTCCAGGCTGTTTTGGTTCTATTGCTTCTTGTTGGATAACTTCTGCACCTATATGAGCTGGCTCTTTGGCTTTCAATGGTTGTTCACAATAGATTTCAACCCTCTTTTTGTTAGGACCACCTAGTTCCCCCGTTGGAAAGGTTCCTAGGTTTCCCAACGCAGAGGACTGGCCAGGATCTTCTCCTACAGTAGAGTGTGAATGCTCCGCCATAGACAGATCAGCCAGTTTTTCCATTAAAAGGTCTGTGAGTCGTTTGTGTGTTGCCATGTTCTTGTCAGTTGAGTTTTCTTTCCAGTAAAGGTTGTTGCTTTTACCTTCATTCATTTTATTTCCGGTTAGATCTGCCTTCAGCCATGGACCAAGTTCTTTGGATCTGTTCATCCCCTCCTCTTTGTCTTGTTGTGCTTTCTCGCAAATTGCTTCCTCATGCCCTATTATGCCACAGTAGTAGCAAAAGTTAGGTAACTTCTCATACTTCAGCTCAGTTCGGATTAGCCCATCTTCTTTGCTTCCTATGTTGATTCCAGGGATTAGGGGCTTCTTGGTGTGCATGATAACTGTGGCTTTTATGAATCTTGTGTGTTCTCTGGGGGTTTCATATATCTCACATTCTTTCACCTTTCCTATTTCAGCAGCTATCTTTTTTCCAAGTTGAGTGGTTTTGCAGTGTTCGGGCAGTCCCCAAATTTGGACTTTCAGATCTGCTTCATCTAGCCCTTTTTCTGCTGGTTCCTCGTTCCTGTTCCATCTCTTCACTAAGAGCCATGAGTTCCTGAATGTCCAAGGACTATTTTTTAGAACTCTCTCTAGATCTGACTCATTGGAGAAGAAAAACTGGTAGAATTTGGGTTTAAGTTCTACTACTCTCAGCCTTGCTGGATTTCTCCAAATGTTCTCCATGGCAGATTGAACCCAAGCTTTGTTTATATTTTTTCCAGTTAGCAACTTTTCAATTAGACTGCTTTTGCATCCTTCTGTGCCTTCTTTAATATCTTCATTGTTAAAGATAATGATGGGATCTGTGTCTTCTCTTTCAGGGTGTTGGTTGTTGTGTGTGGCGGCATGTGTGTGGTTGGCCATATTCAATGAGATAGTGAAGGATGTGTGTATTGGTTGGAGTGCAACACAAAGGCGTTAATGCACTGGGTGGACTCAGGCACGATGAAAAACGGCAGAGGCACTACACTCTCCAAAAACCTAAGAGAGCATATGAGAGAGAGAGGATTTCTTTACCAAATGATGTTATCTTATCAATAGTCCATGCATCATATCTATGTCAGGGTCTACATATTGGATTTGGCTTCCCAGTATTTTATAAACTTCGTGTAATCTATTTTCATTAGCCTAAACTCAATAATTGTTGACTCGCCAACGTTTTATTATTATTCATCACAAGCATATGTTTCCCACTCCGTATATTAACTTCATTGCCATGATTATATAATATTAGGTTCGATAAGGAAAAAATATAATCACATATATGTATTATTAATTCAAGGAAAAAATAAGTTTGCTTAATTCAGCTATAGTTGCACTTGCATGGAGTAATAAGTGAGATAATATATTAATTTGCTAGAATTGGATAAATATTCAATATGATTTGCGATTAAATCATACGCAAACTCTCTCCTGTAATTGTTCAATTTAAATTGAAATTAAAATAAAGATAATAACTGATAATAAGGTTAACTAATAAGAAAATTTATTGTATAAAAATACTATATTCCTTAAAATTGAAACATAAGGTTAAAAAATGTATCATTATTCAATAATATAATATATTATACAATAGTGATACATTTGTGTTATCCATTTTTATTTATTTATTTATTATTTTTATATTTATTTATTCAATCTTGCTATTTGAACAAGTGATTTACTAAACCAAGTGGTTAATCGTAATTTACAAAAATCACCACAACTCCCATTAAGGAGCGCGTGTTTACACGAGATGTTACATTCTGAAACGTACTCTCACCACGTACTCTCACCACCGCTCTTCAAGAACTTTCAATTCCTCCATCGTCAATGTCGTCTTTTTCATCCTCCCTCGTCGTCGTTGTCGTCGTCGTCCTCCTCGTCCTTCTTCTTTTTCTCTGTTTTATATTCCTCATTCTCCTCCTCCTCCCTCTTCTTCTTCTCTGTTTTACGTTCATCCTCCTCCTTTTCTGTTTTATGTTGATGTTGTTGTTGCTACTGCTGTTGTTGTTATTGCTACTGTTGTTATTGCTGTAGAGAAATATGAAGCAATAATGCACAAAAATAGAAAGCAACATTGTGCAGAAACAGAAAGCAATAATGCGCAGAAATATAAAGTAACATTGTGAAGAAACAAAAAACAATAATGCGCAGAAATAGAAAGCAACATTGTGCAGAAACAGAAAGCAATAATGCGCAGAAATAAAATATTCTTCTTCTTTCCTTCCTTCCTTCCTTCTGCATTTGCATTTGCTTCTTCTTCTTCTTCTTCTTCTTCTTCTTCTTCTTCTTCTTCTTCTTCTTCTTCTCTGTTTTATATTGATGTTGTTGTTGTTGTTGCTGTTGTTATTGTTATTGCGCAGAAATATAAAGCAGCATTGCGTAGAAACCAATAATGTGCAGAAATAGAAAGCACCATTGCACAGAAACTGAAAGCCATAATGCGTAGAAATGGAAAGCAATATTGCGTAGAAACATAAATCAATAATGTGCAGAAATAAATAATTCTTCTTCTTCTTTTTCTTCATTTTTTTCTTCCAAGTCTGCTTCTGCATCTTCTTCTACCTCAATTCTTCTTCTTTTTCTTTCTTTCTTTCCATCATTCTTTTACGTCTGCATCTGCATTATCATCATCATCATCATCATCATCATCATCATCATCATCATCTTCTTCTTCTTCTTTTTCTTCTTCTAACAACAGAAAACAAAGAAGAAACTGACGATGAAAGTTCTAGAATGAAATCTAATAACAGAGGAAAACGAAAACGACAATGAATGACGCAAATCAAGCTAAGAAGATGAAAAACGGAAAGAAAAAGATTTGTTTAGTTATTTACTTGGTTGAAGCACTTGATTGACGTTATATTAAGGGATGAGGGCGCGTGAGGTTAAAAGCTTGGCTAACTACTTGGTTACACAAAACCACTTGATCAGCTAACTTTATTGTTATTTATTTATGTATATTTCTTAAAATTGAAACATAAAGTAATATTATCCATTTTTATTTATTTATTTATTATTTTTGTTAATTTGAGAAAGAAGGTGAAGAATATAATTTTCATTAACAAAGATTAAATTTATTAGGTTAAAATAAGTAATTAAGGATTAATGCATATTAAAAATAGAAATAAAAATAAAGTAGGAATAAATATAAATGCATTCTATTGATTATTATTTTAAATTATGCATGTTGTTTTGTTCTTATTTAGGCCACCAAGACCAAAACGTCTCTGTCCTATTAAACTGAATCTGAGGCCCAGCGAGGATAAGGTTACATTATATTAGTGGGCTACATTTTTGTCCAGCTTTTTTTGTCACCAATTGGATCTGACCCAATTGTGCTCAGCCAACACACCACCTCGCTTAGTCGCTTATGCGCCGTTGCTCACCCGACAATCCCTTGCGTGACATTTCCATCTGCCACCCCACGGTAAGCTGCATCCGCTCTTCATCTAGGCTCCCGCGTGTTTGAAATCAGACGGCTACATGAGAATCTCTGCACGCCTTCACAAAAATGTCTCTGTATGTTAGAATTTTCCTAAAGTATTTATATTCATTCTATTATTTAAGAGTATCTAAATTTTAGTTTCATGCATTTTTCAAATTTCTGTTATATATCGTCTCATATTCAAATGAATAACGCTACGAAACCAACTTTAGGAGACCAATAGGAATCAATATTTAAGTTATCATCTAAAATTTATATGAGTTATCATCCGTAACTTATATATTAATAATTAAGTTATCATCCAAAATTTATATGAGTTATCATTCATAACTCATATGGACTCCCTATTTGCTCTAATAGTCTAATGTGTTGGCTCCCTATACTTTCTCTATTCAAATTGATGAATACCTATAACCTAAGAAAATTAAATTAAATTACTTAATCAAATTTATTACACAATAAAATATTTTTGAAACATAACTAAATATAAGTAATAGATAATTATTTGCAATATGATGACAATACAAACAGTTTTAAACCAAAAATCTTAAGAGCTTATTTGAGTGATCTTCTTAGAAAATATTTTATTTTGAGATTTATTTTTTAAAAGATTTTTTGTAAAAGTAAATGTAATTTTATGTTCGGATATCTCACGTAATAATATCTTTTTATTTGTCAATTAAATTAACTATGCGGGGTCCAAAAATAGGACTGAAAGTAGTGGTGGATTCAGAAATCTTATAAAAAGGAGTCGAAAATTAAAAGTTTAAAAATTCAAATATTATTCATACATTTATCAATATTAGTTTCTTGGTGAATTCTAAAATAAAGAACTTTTCATGCGAAGAGAATGAAGATTATTGTATACATATTTAATTTTATTTTTAAAGATTCATAAAAATAAAATAATAAGCCCTTAACGTGATAGTCAATGCAAATCAAGATAATCTTTACTCTATTTCTCAAAATTTTCCTTTCTCATGATAGCATGTGCCTAGTTTTTTTTAATTAATTTTAATAAAATATGTAAATTGTATCCTATGAAAAAATATGTCTTTTTTTTTTTATAATTTTACTAGTGTGTTTACTTTTACTACTAAAAATTTGCCAAAACACACACAAAGCATTAAAAGATCTTTTTTGTCAAAAAAAGATTTTTTTAAACAAAAAGAAAATTATATTTAGAATTTTTCTAAACTAAAATTATAAATACAACCATTTAAATATTATTAAATATCTAAAATATAAAACTAAATTATGTATACATGTATATAGGGTGTGTAGTGAGGTGGGACGATTATTATTAATACCTACTCAACTGCAGAAAAAACTTTATTTGCTCCATTCAAGACCCCCTTCAGGTCAAGTTATCATCCCTACTAATAAATATATAACATTTTTTACTTTTATTTTCATCGTAGATCAAAGATCTATGAGTTACACATTGTAACTCTATTTAAGGATTTGTTGCTAAATATAATAAATTACTATATATATAAGATAGAATTCAAACCATTAATCCTTATTTAAGCAGACTTATAAATAAAAGGTGTGAACAATGATAAAGATGTGATTTTAGTTCTTTTGATGACAATTTTGTTGATTCATCATAAGTTGATGATAAAGGAGTGTGAGTGTCTCCAAACATTGTTAGAAAATGAGAAAAGTGTGAACGATGAGATAGTGAGAGACAGAGTGAGAATGATGGTGGTGTGGCGAAAGATGAGGTAATTTAAAATTAATTTTTAGAGTTTGATTAATTTTGTCGATTATATTCTATTTTTTATGGATATAAAATTATTCTCATTAAAGTTGTTATACTTAGGCACTGAAAGTATCATTCATGTCAACCAAAAAATAAAGAAGAAAGTATCATTCACTAATAAATTATTCACATACTCTTTAAGAAAAGCTACAAATAAATAATCAAATACTTTACCAAAGAATGTATAAATAATTATAAAATAAAAATTATAAGCAATCATATTAAAATGTTTTAATTATTTTGTTATTCTATATAGTTTCATTGAATTTTCAATTAGGTATCTATATTTTTTTTTTAATTATATCGTTACACCATATTAAATTAAATTATTTTTTTTCGATCAGTCTAAAAACTCACAAAAGTTCCAACACGGGTGAGTAGTGTTGACCGGCATTGTAGCCAAATTACACCAAATCAAAGACTCTAACAAAGCATCAGCAAAGGAGACTAAATTATTACATATTAAACACCAGTAGCTAAATAACTATTGTACTCAATCACGTTATAGCATGGATGCTATAAGAATTTAGCCATCTAGTAACACCTGTTTATTAGTATTTGCATGGAGGATATAATAAGCTTTAGACCATACCACCTCTGTTGTGTTCCTTTCTTGCATTCCATTCGTTCAGCAATTGGTTGTGGTTCAAAACAATCATACTAATTGTCTCCTCAAATGTGATTATTTTGTTCTTGAATACTCTTTCATTGCTGTACAAACTTTAGAGCCCATACAATTTCAAAGAAGCAAATCCCCCAGCTTGAAGTGTTCCTCTTAACCATTTTCTGTGCCATCCAAGAATCAAAACAGCTCTTGGTACTCTCTGGCCAAACCCACTTAATTCCCCATCAATCAAGAGCACTGCCCCATACTTTCCAAGCAAACACGCAATCAAAGAATAAATGATAGACATCCTCATCTCGTTCACCACATAGAACGCACATTGCCAAGTGCGGTTGAATTATGTCACACCTAGCTAACTTCTTCCTTGTATTTAGCTTTTCAAGAATGACAAACCATGTGAAAATTTCCACCCTAGGAGGAACCCAGCTTTTTCATAGATTTTTGGTGAAATTATACATATTTGGATCACTTTGCTGTTCAGAGTTCTTATAATGTACCTATAGGAACGATTTCACCGAGTACTCCTTGTCTTTGCAGTGCTGCCAAATTAAAGAATCATCTACATCTCTTCGTATACCCACTCGGGACAGCAACTTCATCAACTCCGTTAAGCTATCTTCCTCCCAGTCCCTCAATGATCTTCTCCAAGTCAACGTCCATACCCAAGCTGCCCCATTCCATATGCCACACTCACTGATCGTGCTTGTCTTCTCATTGGACAGCATCAACAATGTTGGGAATTTAATCTTCAATACTCCTTCTTTCAACCACTTCTCATGCCAAAATCTTATTCTATTACCACTCCCCACTATCAACTCTAACCCGGTTTGAAACACATGTAGTTGGTCCCTATTTACCACACATATCCTCATGTTATCACTCCAAACTCCCCCACCCTTCTCACACCACTCGGTATCATTAATAAGGTTCACCTCATCCATCCTATTACATGATACAACTACTCTCTTCCATAGGGGACACTCCTCCTTTTTAAATCTGCACCACCATTTGAAAAGCAAAGCTAAGTTTTTTAGTTCTAAATCACCCACACCAAGTCCCCCCAAACTTTTTGGTTTTTGGACAGTCTCCCAACTCACACAAGCTAGACCCCTACTACCATCTCCTTTCCCCCAAAAGAATTTACATTGTAATGACACTATTTTTTTTACCACACTCTTAGGCATTCTAAACATGCTCATATAGTACATAGGCAAGCTGTTTAAGACAGATTTTATAAGCACCAATTTTCCAGCTCTGGATAGAAGTTTACCTTTCCAGCCATTCAGTCTTCTCTCCACTTTTTGTATGACTGGTCTCCATGTTTCTATCTTTCTTGGATTCGCCCCTAGCTGGATGCCAAGGTACTTGATCGGAAGAGCGACCCTTCTACAATTCAGCATTGCACAAACTCTATTTGTCTCCTCCTCATCACAACTGAGTCCAATTACTGCAGACTTGGCAAAATTTATCTTTAATCCCGATCCAAGCTCAAAGCCTTTCAACATTCTTTTATAGTTCATGATGGTATCCACGTCGCAGGGGCTGAATAGAATTGTATCATCTGCAAATTGCAGATGAGTTAAGCCAACCTGCTCCTTTCCCACCAGTAATGGTTTTATGATCCCCTCTTCACGCAGCTTCATCAGTACTTTGTTCAGCACCTCTCCAACCATAACAAAAAGGAATGGAGATAGGGGATCACCCTGTCTAAGCCCTCTCTGGAGGTCAAATGGCTTAGTTGGTATTCCGTGTTTACAAGAATGGACATTGACGCAGAAAGGCAACATCTTATCCATCCTCTCCAACGTTCCCCAAAACCCATCTTTCTCAAGACCAAGTCAACAAACTCCCATCTGACCCGATCATATGCCTTTTGGAAGTCCAACTTCACTAGCCATGCTGGTTTCTTTTTAATCTTCAGCCAATACACCACCTCACACGCAATCAGAGCACCATCTTGTATCTTACGGCCACTCACAAAGGCCGTTTGGTCCTTTATATCAAATTAAATTATGTAATTAAATTTCTATCATAATAAAAGTATTAAATATAACAAAATATTCTATTACATAAAATGAATATATCTTTTCATATGACACAGGTCCTAAAGAAATATATCTTTATATAATGAAATGTATTCCGTTATATATAATGTATGGATTTAATTACAAAATATGATATGATGTAAAGACTTAATTGAAATAGAAAAAAGTATAAATATCAAATTAATAATTCGATAAAATTGTAGGCACTTGATGCGACAAATTCTTTTAATATAAGAAATTCGTAACAATTCAACAAGTATACCGGATCAAGTAGTACCACAAAAGAGTGGATATCGTTCCCACGAGAAAAGATGGATTAACCAATATTATTAACAATTCTGCTACATGAACATGTAAACATGCCAAACATGTATTTCAATTACACTCTCAACAGAGCGCGTGGATTACACTCCAAAACCCACTCTCTCTCATGAGAAACACTCAGTTTCTCTCACGCGAAACACCCACTCTCTCTCACGCCAAAAACGGAAATTAGGCGTTCAAAAAACACGAAAACCACCTCCTACAAACACGATTCAAGACGGTTTCTTCTCAAATCGAAGACACTACATCACCGTACTCCTCCGAACTTGAAGCAGAGCGAAGAGTAGCGCAGAAGCGGAGACGAACTACGAACCCAAGGACCTTGAAGAAACCTCAATCTAGCATCCAAAAAAAGGTAAAACCCTAAAGATTTTGAACTTCTTTAATTCTATTTAATGCATTGCATGAAATCTGCGAGCAAATAGATTGAATGAATGACCAATCTCACTTCGTCTGATGATTTTTTATCACAATGCGTTAGGGTTATGCTCAATTGATTGTATAAGTTCTGTTCAAGATGATTAGGGTTATGTTCACGATATGAAGTATAATATTCTCCGCAAAATTGATCTGAATGTGTATATTCTCTTCAACTCATATTCAAATTCTGCTCAAATTTTAGGCGTTTATCGGCTCTTCAAGTGGAATTTACTGGGTTTGGGTTTAGGTATGTAGAATTCTGTTCAAGATTAGTTTAGGGATCTACTAAATCTGGGTTTAAAAAAATTCTTCTCAAAATGCTTAATGGGTTCTTCTCAAATTTGTTTATGATTCTATTTTGTATGTGTTTATTGTTGATTTGTTTGCATTCTGCTCATTCTGATAAAAAAATTCTGCTAAAAAATTACTTGAACCGTTATTTTGGTTTTGGGACTAAATCTGCTCAATTGATTTACAAAATTCTGCTCATATTCATACATGATTATGAATTGGTTTGCTTAAATGTTGAATTGTGTTGTT
>JASCZI010090828.1:11386-24477 GCA_036250425.1 Stylosanthes scabra
CTTTCTATCGTTTTCGGTATTAATACTGTTTCCTTGGTACATTTGCCTAAGGATAGCCGGCTTAACAACAACAGCCTGACGGGCCCTATTCCAATGTCACTGACTAATATTTCATCTCTTCAAGTTTTGTAAGTGCTTCATCTCCAAATATGAAGTATATTTCCTTTCTCATAATGTATAAAATGCTGACATATTTTTCTCCATTTACACATCAAAATGTAGGGATTTGTCTAATAACCATCTGTCTGGTGTGGTTCCTGATAATGGCTCCTTCTCATTATTCACTCCTATCAGGTTTCACACTGAACTTTGAACTATTGCTGCACTCAAAATGGTTCCTTTTTTGCCCCCTTTCTTGATAGGGTATCTTCTTGCTTGCAGTTTTGACAACAACCTGGGTCTATGTGGACCGGTCACCACACATCCTTGTCCAGGCTCTCCTCCATTTTCGCCTCCTCCCCCTTTTGTGCCTCCATCCCCAATTCCTGCCCCAGGTATCCTTATTTACTGATTCTAAGCTTTGTTTCGTTGGGACGATGTTTTTGTCCACTTGGCATACCTTCAAATTATCTGTTTAATCGGCATGGTTTCTATTAACCTTCCCCTGTTTTTAATTGCAGGAGGTGGTAGTGCCACTGGGGCAATAGCTGGAGGAGTTGCTGCTGGCGCTGCTCTATTATTTGCTGCTCCTGCAATTGCATTTGCATGGTGGCGTCGAAGAAAGCCACAAGAATTTTTCTTCGATGTGCCTGGTGAGCAATCCTTGTTTAACAAACTAATTATTGGTTGAACATGGCACAAGGATAGAATTTCACTTACTTAATATAATTTCAGCTGAGGAGGATCCCGAGGTCCATCTTGGGCAACTCAAGAGGTTCTCACTACGCGAACTTCAGGTTGCGACAGATAGTTTCAGCAATAAGAACATTCTCGGGAGAGGAGGATTTGGTAAGGTGTACAAAGGACGCCTGGCAGATGGTTCGTTGGTCGCTGTGAAAAGATTGAAAGAGGAACGCACACCCGGTGGAGAGCTTCAATTTCAAACTGAAGTAGAGATGATTAGCATGGCTGTGCATAGGAATCTCCTACGTTTGCGTGGATTTTGTATGACACCAACAGAAAGGCTTCTTGTTTATCCTTACATGGCTAACGGAAGTGTTGCCTCATGCTTAAGAGGTAATTACTTTGCATTTTTCTCTCGTCAGTATTCTAGAAGCTACTAGACATGTAATCAATAAAAATTGAATCCTTTGTCTTTTTTAGGTGTTTAGTTGGAATTTTATTTTGGTTTACTTTTTTGGGGTTGCAAGAGAGTAACTTTGGTGGTTCATGAAGATCCCAATGACATGACTATAATCTCCTCAGTTTGCGTTATACTTATTTTCATCAATTATTTACTTACCATGGTTGTTTTCCATTCATTCCTCTCTATGGGAAATGGGGCTTCTCATTGTCAGTTACTATATTTTTTCATCATTCAACTTTTTCTTTTGCTTGTTGAACTTGGGTTTGGAATTAGTATAGTTGTGAAGTTCTTAAGCTAAGCCAAGGCATTTTGAACAATAATGATTTGCAAAGAAGATAGTGATGGAAAAAGAGAACAAGCATTATGTCATTGTTTGGCCGGGTTTAGTTTCAGTAGCTATGGTTTCGAAGGATCTTCTAGCCACCAAATCTTGAGGTTTTTTCTAGGTTTAAACCTCCACAGCTTTGGCTCTTTTTTCTGATATTTTGTTTTCCTTCTCCTACAGAGCGTCCTGCACATCAAGAACCACTAGATTGGCCAACAAGGAAAAGAATTGCTTTGGGATCAGCAAGGGGCCTTTCGTATTTACACGACCACTGTGATCCGAAGATTATTCATCGTGATGTGAAAGCTGCAAATATACTGTTAGATGAGGAGTTCGAGGCTGTTGTTGGGGACTTTGGATTGGCAAAACTCATGGATTACAAGGACACCCATGTGACAACTGCTGTACGGGGTACAATTGGACACATAGCTCCGGAGTACCTATCTACAGGTAAATCTTCAGAGAAAACCGATGTTTTTGGCTACGGAATCATGCTTCTGGAGCTTATTACCGGACAAAGAGCTTTTGACCTTGCTCGACTTGCAAATGATGACGATGTTATGCTTCTTGATTGGGTATGTTTAGGGTTTTATTAATTGAAGTTTACCTTTACAGTTAATCTCATTCAACCCTTCATCAATTGTTTTAGCTTGTTTCCTTTCCATCTGATTAAAATTCCCTGAACATGTCAATAGGTAAAAGGGCTTCTGAAGGAGAAAAAGCTTGAAATGTTGGTTGATCCTGATCTACATAACAATTACATAGAAGCCGAGGTGGAGCAGTTAATCCAAGTCGCACTGCTCTGCACGCAAGGCTCCCCAATGGACCGGCCGAAGATGTCGGAAGTAGTGCGAATGCTTGAAGGCGATGGCTTGGCAGAAAGATGGGACGAGTGGCAAAAAGTGGAAGTTCTCCGGCAAGAAGTGGAGCTAGCTCCTCATCCTAATTCTGATTGGATAGTTGACTCTACTGAAAATCTACATGCAGTGGAGTTATCTGGTCCAAGGTGACCTTAGCATAGTACTTAAGTTTGAGAAGTAAAAAAAAAAATGGAATTATTTATGACTTATTTTTTAACTATAAAAGTTTTCCTCACTTTTTTTTTAATCTTTTTTTTTAATTATTTTTTTCTTCTCTTTTTCTTTTTGGTTCCTTTGGAAGTCAAGTACCATATCCTCTTCATGTAAGTCACTTGCATTGTATTCATTTTACATTTGTGCATAGGAGGATCACTTTGTCAAGTTGCAATATTTGTATCATCTAATGCAGTTTTGATGAAGTGATAAATTTTTTTTTTGTTACTTAGATGAAATGATGGAAGCTTAATCCTTTTTGTACAACCATCTTTCATACTTTCTCAATCCAGAATTTACTTTTATTTTATCTCATTCTTATGACTTTTCCATTCAAAGTTTTACTTACACTGGTTCTTGCTAACAACCCATAATAAATGTGGTTAACTGAGATAGTAACTAATAGGAATGGTTAAAGAAGATGATAATTAATTATTTTCTCTCTGCATATTTCTTAACTCTGAATTTCAGTTGGATCCTTGAAATTGCAGCTTTATCAATAAATGATGACTGCTTATTGCTGCTGTTGGCATTTATTTTTCTTTAATTTTACCTACATTTATATTTCTCCAGTTCATTATGAAATCGATGATATTCTTGCTTTAAAAAAAGTAAAATGCTTTTTTAAAAGTCAGGCCATGAAACATAATGAATGAAGAAAATAGTCAAATTGAAAAGCTTAAGTCAAATTATTCGTAATTCTTTTCGAAGATGTGCATGTTACTTTTATTATTATATGCTTATATTTAAGCTTTGATGTGGCATGTTGTCCCTTTGAATAAATAAGTCGCCGAACATTCTTTTTAATCAACCCTAACATGTCACATATTATTGGAATGTGAGTTATATAATATACATAGGTCTCTATGTAGATTAGATTTTGGAAAGAGTAATTTCTCTTCGTTAATGATTAATCAAATATTGATTTCCTGTGTGCAAGCTCACACACTAAAAAATATAACATCTGTATACAGAATATTTGTATCGTATAAAAAATTTTATTGAAAAAAAATCCTTTAAATTAAAGGAAAGCATAAAATGATAAAGTAATGTTTTAATCACCTTCCCCGTTAACTATTCCTTCAGTCCACATCATTTAGCCTTCTTAGCCACCAAAAAGGATAATTCGCCACGGACACCACCTCTCTAATAGTTGCTCAAAGTAAAATTTGATCATAATTTCTTCCAATCCAAAGAATGATAACCTCTGGTGTCACTCAAAATAAAATCTGGGATCGTTAAATAACATGAACTCATGAACCAAAGTAAGGTGCATAGCATTGACTTGGTTTCTAGTGTAGCACCATAATTCCAATATACTTCAGGCAAAAAATTCAAACTGGGGAAAAGGATTCTTGGAATTTTTTGTTAACGTGGACATTGAAAGTTTTTTTTTTCCCTCCTTTCCCTTAAGATGATAGCTAGGCTGATTCAAAAGCCCAATTGGCCCAATTAGAAGTTCGTGGACCCTCACTATGATGCATTTAATTTCCCCTTTAATCCAAATTCTGGAATATTCTCAGTTTATCCCAAAAATTTATAACCTATCCTATAGTTGCTAAGCTTTATAAATAGCATGTCGTTTCAACTATAAATAAATAGTGTATCGCTTATAAAGACATATTGTTTTTTCTGCGCCTTGGCATAAAGTTTTGTTGCCTGAATTGAATAAGATTAGTCTCTAACTCTCTATGTTATATATTATTATGTTGACGATTAAATTAACAATGGTTATCTTAGCCAATTGGTTGTCTCATAATCCAACTCTTTAGTCACAAACGATTACTCCAAGCTGCCGCATGCATTCATTTTTTTACTACTTTATGCTCTTGTTAACTTATTGTTAATCTTTATATATCTTTCAACTTTAACCCACTTTTTGTTTTGATTTTCTTTAATATCTTCTATTTCATTGTCAATAAACGTATTCAGATACACTAATTCAATCCGTATAAAAAAATTATTGTATTTCATGGTTAATGCATCAAAGTTAAATTAATGAATTGATAAATTATTGTTAATTACTAAAAAATTCATCAACTTTTTAGTAACTTCAAATTTAAATTTTGTAAATAAAAATTTTAAAAATATTAGGTAAACAACAATTTTTTTTAAAGTAAACCCTATTTTAGTTTTTAAAATTCGCGATTTGCACCTGAATGGTCAATAAAATTTTAATTGCACCATTTTAATTTTTGAGATTGAAAAAATGCATCAAGTTAGTCTTTGACATTCTTTCTATCTAAATCATACTAATTTTGTGAGTAATATGACAGCTCCCACATACTTAAACAAAAAATATTAAATATGTAAAATTACTCTATTATTTTTTTTTGGACAAGACTCAATTAAACTTGAAAGTGACAAGGAAAAGGACAATGGGCCGTAGAAAAAAGCCAGTGAGATATTAAAAAATTTGAAAGCAAGAATGATATCCTAAATGGCGGGCAACATGCCTTGAACTTAGCAATGTGACTTTGATTTAAATTTTTATATTAGCAAGTTGGATATGTTATGTTGTGTCCAACCCCAAAACAACAAATTTTTACAAGTTGCAAGAGCATTAAACAAATGAAATTTCCAACTTAGACGAGATAACTTTCTTGACATTTAACTAAACCACATTTGAGTTTGTGTTTGAGATATTGTCAAATGTCAAATGATTCTATGTTGTAGGCACTCAATTTTAAATTGATTGGAGCTTGAGGGGTCCAGAAAGTGCTCCACTCTTTAAAGAGAAAATAATCCACCGTAAATCTAATAGATATTTTTTTGGTTAAGCTAATCTGCCTTAATATGTTTTAAGGACGTATGATAAAGTTATTAATTTATTATTAAAATTTTAAATTTGTTTAATTTTAATAAATTTATAAAAAAAATACATAGAAATTTGAATTTTGTAATTTTTCCTCATAATTTTTTTTCTTAATTAGTAATTTTAGGACACATATTAATTTAATCCTATTTTTATATATTAAATTTCATAATCTCTACTCTAATTTTTTTTTAATTCATTTCCCTGTGGAAACAGTAAATTCATTATTGTTTACTGAATATAGAGCTGAAAATTGAAGACCATTTTCCAACGTGACCAAAGGAAAAAAAAAAAGAAAGGGTTATTTTATTTGTTGTTGAAATTTGAAAATGCATAAACAATACTACTATGTGGCGGCAGAGTTATCAAATGCCTATTTATAATAATTTAATTTAATATCAAAGTTAAAGTTGACTATTATTATACGAAACAGTGAAGTTAAATTTGGTGTTTGATTAGGCGTCATTACTTTCAGAAAAGCTGGAATTATCTTAATAAAAAATATTTATTTATCTTGTTTGTGATATGTTTGGGTAGATATGAAATCATTGAACAGAAACAAGATCAATTAGTTTGCTTTCTAGGAAATATATTTTAATTTTCAATGTTTTGAGGATAAAATAAATCGTCTTTTATATTTTGTTCAACATAAATTAATTCTATAAACTAACATGATATTAAAAAAAAAAAGAAAAATTATTCAAAAAATAATAATTCTAAATGACCAAATAATTTACCTAGTCAAAAAAAATTAATATTTATTTTGTGTTGTTTTCTTTGTGTTGCTGTATTTTATCCCTCAACTCTTTTGAAATTTGTGAATGGTGACTGTATAAAAAAAACCCTACGTATTTGGTATTTTATAAAATTCTTTTATTATTCTATATTACGGAAGAGTTTGATTATTCTATAATAATATTTTGATTATTTAGTAAAAAAAATTATGTGAATTAATATAAATAAATACAAACATATACCGCGGTTAATTTTTTTCTTTAATATTCGCATAGATTTTTTGTCCAAAATATGCTATTTAATATTCACGAGCTTGGAAATTCTTAAATATTAATAAGTTTTGGATTTGAGACATCTAAATTAAAATAAATTGTTCAATTAATCACTCAACAATAATCACCGAATATAATACCCCAATGAGACTAATAATTTTCCACATAGGATATTTGAATATAATTAATCACTCAACAATATTCACCGAATATTCAATTCTAGCATTGATCTACGTAAGAACTTGATAATCCTCTTCCGAAGGAAGAAACGATTCGTGTTCCCATGTGATTTGAAAATACTTAATTATTATTATTATTACTATACATCATATCATATATATAATAATCAAACCTTAAATCAAGTATGATGTAGTGAGAGACAAAGACTCAGATCTGATCCATCATCCATGGACACATCACAAATCTTCTTGACTATTGTTTTCAAATAATACTGCCTTTCTAATTTACAGATGAATAAACCATTATATTCTTTTTTATTTTCCTTTCTTAAATTTCAATGTTTTATTTTAGGATATAGTTATCTGATCTGAACGAGTTTGAATATTACAAAACTTTTATTTTTTAAGTAAAAAAAAAAGATTTAAACACATTTTTTTTTCTAAAACTATTATTGGGAAAACAAACACAAAAATGCATTTTATTTATTTATTTGTTAATTAAGGGGACAAATAATAATGACATAGATAGGAAAAGAAATTAGAACAACGAAAGATGTTCACGTTAACCATTTCATGTTAGTATGCGTACGTGGAAGCATGCGACAAGGAGTGACACTTCAGAGATACTTGCCGCCCAATAGTTTAATTTTTGAACATAATACGACTCAAATTTCCAAAATTAATCAAACTTCTACGTATCAAAGATTCATTTCCAAATCGAATTATTCAGTTCAAATTTTGAATAAATAGTTAAATACTACTAATATTTAAGTAAACCAAAGAACACGTTATACCGCATGCAAAAGAAAGCTAATAATATTAATAACATGTATGATTTGTAAATTAAATATTGAAACGTCTTTTTAGTTTTGTGTTCTTTTTAAGTTTAATTTTAACGCATTATAAAGAGTTTTACACTATTAGAGAAATATAATTATTTATGTTGCCTTCTTTTATTAGCTTAAATTTTTTGGAGAATTAATTTTATAACACGTTAGAATTCTACTTTTGTGGAATAAAAAGGAATATAAAGTAAATAAAAGAGAAATAAAATCTATATAAAGATTTATAATCTAAATAATAATTTCATGACATATATGGTCATTCAAGTAGATTATATTTATGGATTTAGATAATTTTTGAAATGTTGGGTTTAAAAATTAATTATAGTTAATTGTCTGTAAAATTCTTTTATAATTGTTGTACAAGAAAAATTTTTTTTTCGTTCTTTTGGTTGCTTGAAGAAATTGAAAAGTGGTTCCGATCCGATCCTTTTTAAAGGTAGCTGGTACGATTTAATGTGTCACACAGAATGCAAGCACATATGTATTATTATCATAGTATAATACAGAATTTGGTGTTAGGAATAATTAGGAATAAAGATAAGTGGATGTTGAAAGAGAGATTCCCATATACAATCCTAAATCTCATGGATGACCAACTTTTGGTATTAACATTAAAGTATTTGAAGCCATTTGGCATGGCCGCCACACGATGTTAGCTAGTTATTTTGATTCATGGACTTGGACGGTTGGCGGAGGAAGGTGGTGGAGATAGATATTGAAATCGGAGTAGGAAGAAGCTTCCGAATTCATCCAATTTATTGCGTACATATGCAATTGCGGCACCGTCATCTCTCACATGCTTTTTACCTTTTTTCACTTTCTAGAATTTCAAAATAATAATATAAATTGGGTTATGTTAGGTGTACACTAAATTTAGCTTATAATACATCTTAAATACAAAATAGACAATACTGCGAAACCAACACTAAGGAGTAATTAAGGAGTCAATATATTCAATTAGAAGTTATTAAGCAAAACTAACCAAATTTATCATGCGAAATTAAAACATGTTATTGTCCGAAATAGATACAAGTTATCATCCAAAACAGATTACAATTATCGACCACCACCACCACTATCAATACCACAACTAGAACAACTTATCATTCGAAATTGACCAAAGTTATTATTCGAAACTAATCAAAATTATCATCCGACCACTACCACCACCACCGATAGCACCACCACCACCACCACCACCAACAACAACAACAACAACAACGTCACTACCACCAGTACTACCACGACAACCACAACACTACCACCACAATAACCACCACCTCAATACTACCACCACCACCACAATCATAATTCCACCACCACAGCAACAACAACAAAAAAGAAGGAAGAAGAAGAAGGAAGAAGACACAAATCTGCGACGGCGACGCAAAGAGGAAGGTGGAGACGGAAGAGGAAGGTGGACATAGATCTGTGATACCTGAATTGCCTTGCCGTGGCACAGGGGTGGCGCTGGGAGCAGCGTGAGTCGCGTTGATGGCGCGATGTGAAGAAGAAGAAGATGCGATGGCAGTGCGGTGGTGGCGCGGTGGCGGCGTCGATAGAGAGAGGAAGAAAGGAAGAAAGAGAGAGATGAAGCTAGTGGAAACTGTGGTGGGTGAAGCTAGATGAAGCTATTGCTGGTGGAGATGGCGCTGTTATGATGGAAGGGAAAGAAGTATTGTTGTGATGAAAACTTAGGAAAGTAGAGACAAGATGTTGGCTTCTTATTGGCTAAAGTAGTCATGGGTCCGTATAGTTGTTCATACAAAATATATGTGTGATTTAATTTATTATTAATATGTATTTTGTATTTTAGTGTATATTATACACTGATGACTAATTTTAGTGGCTGATTTTGGTGTGAAAATAAAATTATTGATACAAATTATATAAAAAAAGCATATATAATAAATAATAAATAAAGAATAATAAATTTTAATATCATAAATATGCAAATCAATTAGGATTAATTAACACTTATCCATGGTAGACTAATAATATTAGTTTTTATTGCAAATAAATATAAGTATGATCAAATGTTTTAAAAGTAATTTTTTTAATCGATGAGCTATAGCTTTATGGTATTATTTTTTTAAAATAAAAAAATATTTTAATCATGGAATCTCATCGTGTCATATTTTATTTTGTTAAAATAACGACATCCAATCCCATAATATTTAATGCGAGAAAAAATATAGGATCACAAGCTATCTATCATATTTGAATTATTGTTTTATTTATTTATGGGATTTAATTTGACCGTTTGAGGAGAATATAATAAATTGAAACCATTCTAATTAATTAAATTAGGTGACAAACTTGGAGTGGCCAAAGGGTCATTCAGAAATAGCAATTATTCATGCAATGATATGGTTTTAATTCAATGCACGGAACCCATTCACCCACTTATATCCATCCATCTCATTATCTATATCCATTATCTTTACAAACTCTCCAAAAATAATGCAGGGATATTTTCGTCTTTTCCTGTGCCACGCGCCCAGCCACGAAGGCAACACTCTGTGATTCCAATCATTGAAGCAAGAGAATCAATCAGCGGTTCGCCTCGCACAGCGACACGTGGGCCATTTGAAATTCGCCACGTGTGTCTGCTGTTCTTTTCATTTCTGATTCCATGTTGAAATTCTTATAGCCTGCTAATCAATAATCAGCAGCTATCCCATTTTGTCAGCCAGAAAATAATTCAATTAATTTATTCAAATAAAAAAAATATAAAATTTAATTTGGTCAATTTTTTTTTTTTTACTTAAATGCTTAAGACCTTTTATAATGAAACGAAATAATATCATATAAATTACAATTCATTGATATTTAATTTAATCATTTGAATATATGATTTATCTTTATTATTATAATATGAAAAAATTTAGGTGGCTAGCACTTTATTTTTGTATGTACTTGTCTTATTTTTAAATTAAACTAACTAATTATTATATTTTTATGAAAAAAATAATTTCTTAACATTTTTTCTAAAACTTTTACATAAATAATATATAAAAATTAAATTCTAAATATTAATAAAATATGCAAAAGTGATTAGCAAGGCAATAAGCAATATAAACTTAAGTAAGCAATAATATCATTATTGTAACCCATCACAATAAGCTATGCCCTACCAGTAATTTAACAACGAAAATTATGATAAAAAAGTTGAAATTAATTTATTTTCTCAATTCACTACATGGAATAGCGACCGATTTTCGCAACCGATTTTTTCAATCGTTAATAGCGATCGATTCTGCCATCGGTTGGATCTGGCCATACCAAATTATAAATCAAGGTTTCTTTAGCGACCGATTCAGTGACCAATATTTTTAACTTGACCAACTTAAAAATCAGTTGCTAAAATCGGTCGCTAAAATTTACTTAGTGACCAATTTAGCAACCAAATAAGAACACCATGGCTTTGTGGATTTTGGTCGCTAAATCAGTAGCTATTTTTTATGTTAGCAACCGATTTAGCAACCAACTTAAAGTTGGACAAACGGACCAATTGCTAAATCGGTCACTAATTTACAATTTTTTCAATAACTGATTTAGCAATCGGTTGCTAACTTAAAATCTTTCAAAATAAAAAAAAAAAAAAGAGAAAACACGGGTCTCACCAAAAAACCCTAACTGGTCACAAAAAACCCTAAGTTAGAGAAAGATTGAGAGAGAGACGACGATAACTTCTGATCCGCCGCCAACACCTCCTCATCGCCGTTCTCGTCCACCACCGTCTTCCTCACTCGATTCGTCGTCGCCATCTTTCATCACTCGCTTGCTGTTGGCTGAGGAGTTTCGAGTTTGCTTTTTTCGTTGTCGCCGCTGCTCGTCCCCTCGTTCTTCTCATCGCCGTCCTCCTCTGCTCCTCTGTTCGTCCTCGTCGTGTTCGTCCTTGGTCTCCTTCTCGCCATTCTCTGTCGCTGACATCGCGTCCTCCTTCTCCCTTTCTGCTCTCGCTCTCGTGTGGTATTTTGCTTTCTTCCCTTTTAAAGATTACAGGTTCAAAATCGATCGCTAATTTAGAAGTGCCTATTGTTTCATTTCAAGTACTAATATCCGATGAAAAAAATATCAATATAAAAATGACATTACTCCACTTAAGAATATAATACTAACAATTTTGAAGAATTGGATTGGATCAATGAGCTTTTTTGAGGAGGGTCTACTAAAATTAAAAGTGTGTTCCCTAATTAAGGAGATAATTTCATTGTACCTTGTTTTTACTTTGTGAACATAACCAAACAAATTATTGTAATTATTAGAAAAAAGAAAAAATAAAGCAGGCTAAATATTCTGGTCGCATAAAACAGTTTCTAGGAAAGTCAGGCGTTGGTATATTGGAATATTTATATTTATTGGTTATATAAAGGGAGTCAAAAGGAATTTTCAATTTTCAAAAAAGGTGAAAAGGAAGAAAACAGAGACATGCAACCTCGTCAATGCAAAAGCACAAGACAACGCCGTCTTTACCCAAATCAAATCTTATTTTCAGTTTTAGGCCATGTAAAATTCGTAATTCAAATTTGACCCCCTACAAATACCATAATTGTGAAGCAGCCCCTATTGAATGTTGAATATGATGCATCCTTGACACAGTTCTCTATCAATGCAAACAGTAAATTTTAACAATAATAGATCAGTATGAAAAAAATAAAATATTTTATAAATCTCACATCATCAATCACATATATGTATATATTGAGAATGGGAGAGAATATGAAAAAATCATTTAAATGTCATTAACATTTTACATCGAAGGGAAAAAAAAAAAAAAGGAGGCAATTTTCATATTTACTAAATGACTTCTTTTGTATCAGACCTTCAATCATATTCAATCAACTTCACAATTTTGGTGTATAGTTGAATCAATAAAAGGAGTAGCTTCCAATATTCTTCCATCTAACTTAATATATATTATTATTTTTATATCATGTAATTTAATGTTAGATGTTGATGTAGGTAGGAGTATATAGCAGGTTGATATTTAATCAACCAGGGAATAATTAAAATTTTTAGCATATTAATTAGTTCTCATTTGAAAATGATAAAGTTAAATTAAAATTTGTTAGATAATTTGATATTTAATTAAATTATTTTTAGTTATATATCTCATAGTAATCCCTTCCACTAGGTACCTAGTTATATCTCTCTTCCTTTTAACATTTGTTGGATTTATTCACAGTTCACTTGTGTTATACTTCTCCGAGTTAAGTGTTAAAATATATTTTTACATATGCGCCACTCCAGAATAATATCTCATACTTGTATCTTAATTATTATAATTTGCATCTTTTATTATATCAGAATGAGTAACATTTATGAAATATTTTGAAGTCTAAACAAATTATTAAAAATTAATCTATTTGGTATTTCAACACATTTTAATTAGTAGTTTTAACTAAAAAAGCTCTTAACTACATGATTGATTTTCTTCTTTGAAGTTACATAGAAATTGGAATATCCAATTGTCAAAAATTAAGTGAAGTTTAAACTCGAAATCTCTTACAAAAATAAAGCACAATAACGTATGAATTATAAGTTATTATATATATATATATATATATATATATATATATATATATATATATATAT
>JASCZI010090828.1:24573-40524 GCA_036250425.1 Stylosanthes scabra
ATTACAAAATGATGGTCTTATTATGTGACTCTTTGACATAGGCATCCAAAAGTGGCCGTTCGTGTCAATTTTGGCTTGAATACTTTGTGGGAGACTAATCAACATGCGATGTTGACAATCTCAATCAATTACTACAACAAATCTACACACATTTCAATTCTCTTATTATATTTTGTGTATGTTTTTCTGGGTTTTTATAAATTATCGTTTTCATGTATTAAAACTCATCAAATTGTTGTAATCGCAAGAATTATATATATATATTTTAAACGTGTTTATTTGAAGGACACCAAAAAAAAAAATCGTGTTTATTTGATGTGATCCAACCTACATTTTATTTAGTACATGAAGAGTGAAGAGACATTGTTACCTACTTCATCAATGCAAGTAGGGATGGACAAACAAATTAAAATAAACAAAATGCAAGTGAAAATAATATCTTAGAGAAAATACATTTACAATGATTAACCAAACCTTTTTGCAAAAGAAAAAGTATAACTAATGAATATTTTTCTAATAAGTAAATCAACCAATAAAAATAGAACATATGTAATCACTGTTTATAGAACGTCCATGATAAAAGTCATAAAATATCTGAAACCTAAACAATTAATAATAAGGCAACTTTGTATTTTTTAAAAATAGGACATTCGAAACTTAAAGAAATAAAACATTTAATTTAAGTTGTTGGTTGATGTTGGCTGGATTTTTATTAATTACATAACATTATTGATTATTTTCAGATATAAATATCTTTAGAGAGGTTTTTCATATAAGAATAAATATGGCATAATAATTTTTTTTAATATTAATATTTTCGGATGATAATGATATAATTATTGAGCGTTTTAATTGTGATTCCAGCTAATCAGCCTTCGTCATATGAATATTTCTTCAAACCATTTTCATGAAAATGCACGCGCATTTCTATCCATGCAAACGATGACCTTGCAATTGCAGGTATCTTAAGTGGATAAATATGTAATAATTATATTCCTAATAACTTTTGGCAAAATTTGGCCAAATTGGATATCATTAATCATTTAGATTATTGAACGAACTAATTTTTAATTAAAAAAAATTGATCTCTATTTTTTAAATAACAAATTTGACAAAAATTTCTCTTATCATATTTCGTGCAAAATTATTTATAGCGATTAAACCTTAGATGCCTTTTTGGTTTCACATGATGACACCAAGGTGGGGATTTTTTTTAATAAATAAAACAAAAACTATTTTTTGCGCCTAAATAAAATAAATACTATATTTACATGTAATAATGCTATTTGAACAAGTGATTTGAGTTAATTAAATAATTTATTTTATGCTAAATAAAATATTATTTTGGTGTCAAATAATATAAAAAATTACACACAAATAAAGTTTTATTTGATATCGAAATAGTTTTCTATTTAATATAAAAATAAATGATTTAATTGAACTTGGTTGGAGAAAATCACTTATTCATATATAATTATTATTGTTACACATGTATATGTTAATATTTTTCTATTTAATTTCTTATATGGAAAACTATTGTATTCTTATATACGTTACTTATGACAATATAGTCGTTCTTTATTTTCACATGTACAATGTAAACGAGATAATAACGAAATGTAAAAATACATACATATTTTCATAATATTTTCCCTGAATCAAATTAAAAAAATTATTTCTCAAAACAAATTCAAAGCCTTTTATTTACAGAAATTTATTCTTTTTTCTTTCAGAACTTGATGGCAAATCGTCTAGGATTAAGAAATAAAAAGTAGTCTATGTAAACAAAGGTTTTTTCAATTTGTTTTGAGAAATATTTAAAAAAAAATTAATTTAGAAAAAAATGCTACTTTTGTAAGCATAATATTTATTTAAAAATATTGGCATCTTCTTTGAAAATAGTTTCTTCTCTTGCATTTCAAATGATCAGGTGCTATTAATTTGACGCGAATCTCGATTAGTATTTACGTATAGAATTAGTAGAATTAGATCTTTTATAGTAGGAAAGTTTTGCATTAATATCATTTATTTGTTAATTGTTATTACTATTTTTATTTTTTGTTACTATTGCTGATTAACTTTCTATATACTATTTTGAAGACTATATTAAATAAGTTAATAACCGAAATTCATATGGATAAGAAGTTCATTCTCCTCACACCCATACAATTTTCCACAACATTGATTAGTTTTTTATTTTGTTATTATTTTTGCAAAGACTTTTCTTTCATCTTTATCAATATTTGTTTAATTTATTTTATCTTTTATTATTTTTAATCGATAATGTAGAACCATTTATGCTTGAGGGTTAATTAATTAGGAGTAGTGCTACTATACGCGGAATTGAAGGACTCAAGAAAGATAGAAAAGTATTGACTCCCCTTAGTTGTAAAACAGCAATTGTTTTTTACTTCTTGTATTATTTTATAAGTTTCCTTGATATTTGTCCTTAATTAAGATAAATATTGAACATACTATTTGTAAAAAAAAATTAAATTTTTTATTTTAAAAAATATATAAAAAAATTAAATTTATATATATTTCGATAAATAATTTTTTAATTAATAACATTAACATGTAAATTAAAATAATTTAAAAAATAAATTTGTTGTTCCAATAAATATTCAATTTATGAAATATTTATTTTTAGTTTTAAATTTTATTTGTTTTATTAAATACTTACCTAATAACTAAAACTAAATAACAATTTAAATTTGGGTAGATATTCAATTCGATACGTAATATCTAAAAGTTTTTAATTGAACATGAGAAATACTCGTTCCCACTTCTGTTAATTAATACCAGAAAATTCGTTAGCCTTCCTATTATTAGCGAGATCTTTTTAAATTCAACATAAATCATGTTAATGGCACGTTAATTTCCTTTTATAATAGTTAAGTGCTCACATAAATTAACATAAAAGTTATATATTTATCCGTTTATTACGGCTTTTACAAAAAAAATTATACATTCATCTTGAATTTTATAAAAAAAATTTATATTTCGAGTTGCGATGAATATTTTATTTTAATTTTTTATTTGTTTAAAGGCCTGGTATTACTTACGTAATTTTTATTAGGGATCGATTAAGTATTTACGCCCTAAATTTTGCTGGATTAATTAAATCCAAGAAAATTTCTATAAAAAAAAAAAAACCAAAAAGCCTTATTAAATTCATTAAATTAAATGCAATAAAAAATAGAACCATTCACGTTGATGACGCGTATATTGTACAGTAGACAAACATTACCCCCAAAATCTAGCGCACACGCCACACACAAAAAAAAAGTAACTACAAAACAATCAACCATTTTTTTCTTTTTTATTTATTTATTTTTTTGAAAAAGTCTTTTAATATTTTGATTGGGTCAAAAATATTAACAGTAAAATACTAAGAATTATATAAAAATATTTAAAATTTGAAAACTCTGATATTTTGGGCTTTCAAGGAAATAAGGTGGGCCCCTACCAACAATTTTTCCTTCTTGTGCTTTCTTATTCCTTCTTCATTAATCTCATATTAACACAGTCTCAATTTTTTTCTTCTTCTTATTATTATTCTTACTTTTTTTCTTCTTCCTCTTGAACAATTCTTCTATTCTTCGTACATCTGCTTTCTGATGCTTACCCATTTCAGTTTCCTCCGAAAAGTTTCAAACTTTTTATAGTTTGGTGGCTTTGGTTTTGTGTAACTCTTCATGGGCCGAATTTCTTTGCTTATTTCAGAAAACAGTGGACTTTATTTTTCTTTTTTTGCTTGAAGAGGGTTTTTCCTCGTTTTGCTTGGGAGCTGAGATTGATTTGGGGGTCACATCCATGTACTTGTTCTTGGTTTTGCTTTGACGGTAAGCTCTACATTTCTTGTCAATTTTTTTTTCTTTATTTAATTTTGAAGTTATGGATTGATGTTTTAAACCTTTCTTGGAGCTGAAAATGGCACCTTTTTTTTAGATGGAAAGATGTTGAAGGTTTTATTTGATTACTATCTGAGAAACTGAAGACTTGATTGAGTGATTCATCTGATTTTTGTGGATCAGTCTTGTGTGGGTTTTTCATTTTTTTTTTCTTTCCTTTTTTTAATGCATAATTTCTGGAATTTCTTTCTCCGATTGATTCAGCTTTGATCAATTTTAAGAGCTATGGAGAGTGTTTGCTTTTTTATAGGTTCCAATTCAGAATCTTGGATTCTGAGTTCTGGGGTTTTTGTTGTGTTGCCTGCATGAATGAATGTGCATCTGAATTCAAAATCATGGATTCTGAGTTCTGTGGTTTTTAACATAATATTTGAATCTGCAATTCTAACACTTGGTATCATATTTGATGTAGTATTGTTATTTGTACTCATTATTTTGATCTTGTATCTCTTGTTGGATTTTTGTTTGGAGATTGAAAACCCCAAAGAAATTGCCTTTATTAATCTTCCATGTGCTGCTTGACTATCAGTATTTCTTCCTTTGATTTTTCACTTCTTAACCTGTTTGTGGAGACCAAAGTTTGTTCTCCCTATCTTTGTTTGATTCAACTTGCTGCAGATTTGTTCTGTATCTTCCTATCTCTGTTGCATCAATCTACTAAATAATACCAGATAAAAAGCCTTTTCATTTTGTTTGGTGCACCTCTTCATGAAATGTTTCTTTTGTCCATGGCTATCAAAGGTACCATATCATGTTTATCGTCGCCCCTTCTCTCTTGATGTAAAAATGTTAAATATTCAAATACCCCAAAGAACTGGCTATATTCGAGTAATTATGTTGGAATTGAGTCGTAGAGCTTCTCAACTATTATGGCCGGGACCTTTCTCATTCAAAACCGTGCATGAGACTTTCATCTCGCACGGCATCTAAGTGATAAAAGAAAGAAGAATTTTAAAAAAATTGCATAGTAGCAATTGCTATATTTTTTTGGTATTCTATGAAAGAATGGGCATGATAAAGCAATTGTTTGATTCTTTTATTATTCTTAATTAATGAGCATTTGTGCTTTAATAGGAATGGATATTACTGCACTGAATTTTTTATGAATTAGTTGAATGTAGGACATTTATTTTTTAAAGTAATTCAATACTAAGACGTAATTAATTTCCGGTATCGGGGCAGGTATCAAGCTTTACTCTTTATAACGTCTCGGGATCAGTGTTGTATTGGATGTGTAGCATGTGCCATTATTGTGGTGCGGGTTTGATGGGATCAAATGTTGACGAGAAGAAACAGAGTCATGAGAGCAGTTTGAAGTTGAATGGTAATTTCCCCCCAAGGCCATGTAAATTTTGTGGGGAGAAGCTTGAGCAAGAAAATATGAAATTGAATGGTACAAGTCCTTTTGCGACTCCACACATTAGTCCAACTTCATCGTTGTCAAGTAGTGGTAGCTGTGTCTCCACCTGCAGTAAATTTCTATGCTTCTGTCTTTATTTTTAATTTTTAATTTCGATGATGTTATTATTATATTGCTAAGAGATATTTGAGTAACCCAGTCTTCCTTCAATATGTGATCTTTCAGGTGATTTTTCTGTTGATGTGAACTCATTCGACAGGTACAAAATTGCACACAGCGATGTAAGTATAATGCTTAACTTAGCTCTGCTCTAATACTTATTTTGTTGTTTCTATTAGAATGAGTCGAGAAGAAAGTACAGCAGGCAGTTCTATAGAAGATCTTCATAAGTTGAATGGGGAATCGCAAAAGGGGATGGAAAACAATTCCCAAGAAAGCAGTAATGACAATGAAGGTTACATAGTGAGAAATGTGGAGATTGAACAAGGACCTAACTATCAAGAAGCAAAACTTGATGGTTCTGAAAACCCTGATGCATCTTTTGCTGAAGAAACTGAATATTCTCTTCCGAATGACTTGGATATCCAAACTTGGGAACCACCTGAGCCAGAAAATCCAGAGGATGATATGGAGAACAGTCTGACTTATAATGATGAAGATGAAGACGAGGATAACTGGGGTGATTCTACCGCGATATTTAGTTCCAAGGATGAAGTAAGTGGATGCAATAGGTTCAAAGAGGAAAAACAAAGAGCGATGGAAGAAGTAATGAATGGAAAATTCAAGGCACTTGTGGGCCAGCTTCTTAAATCTGTTGGAGTTTCCTCTTCTGATGATGGTGATAAGAGTTGGGTGGACATAGTAACATCTTTATCTTGGGAAGCTGCCGCTTTTTTGAAGGCTGATTCTATTGGAATTAATACAATGGATCCTGATGGCTATGTCAAAGTAAAATGCATTGCAGCTGGTTCCCGCAGCCAAAGGTAAAAATAATTCTCCAGTCATTCTGAATATTTTGTTGAAGTGTTTTTCTCCTTAACTACTTAAGAGCATTTTCTTTTCTTTTTAATAACTTCTTTTGTGAACGAATGGCAGTAGTTCTTTTGCAATAAATAAACATTTCAATGGGAAATGAGCATAATATTTAGTAGTGAATTTATGTACTAAAGTAGAAAATCTCAGAACAAAATGTTTTGGAATTGCAGTCAGCTTGTGAGAGGTTCGGTCTTCAAGAAACATGCTGCCCACAAGCATATGCCAACTAAGTACAAACACCCAAGGTTGTTACTGATTAGTGGCATGCTTGGTCATAGTGGACTGTCCTCATTTGATTCCATGGACCAGGTAACTTAAATTAGATTACTTAAAAGGGGATTTTGTACTTTTTAACATACTGTTCTCTTGCTAATCTTGTGCTTGCTAACAGGAGAAAGACTATCTGAAGTCCAAGATGGATCTTATAGAAATGTGTCATCCAAATGTTATATTAGTTGAGAAGACAGTTTCTCGAGATATACAAGAGTCAATTTTGGCAAAGGGAATGACACTAGTTCTTGATATGAAGCTTCATCGCCTGGAAAGGATTGCACGTTGTACTGGTTCACCAATTCTAACATGTGATAATTTGAATGGTCAAAAGCTGAAACATTGCGACTTCATTTATTTTGAGAAGTTTGTGGAAGAACATGCTTGTTCCGTTGAAGGAGGAAAGCGGCCAACCAAGACTTTGATGTTCATTGAGGGATGTCCTACACGTTTGGGATGCACGGTATGCCTATGCTCATAACTTGGAACCTCCTTTTCTTTTTGGACTGTGCAGTTTTATTTTTTATTTTTCTTCTACAGTTCTGGTTGTTATTGATTTATGCTTTCCTAACATTACAGATTTTGCTGAAAGGAGCACATAGTGATGAATTGAAAAGGGTCAAATGCATTGTGAGGTGTGCTGTTGTCATGGCATATCACTTAATCCTTGAAACCTCCTTTCTTGTTGATCAGAAAGCAATGTTTTCTACCATTCCTTCTTTGAGTGACTCAGGAATCTTGCCAATCAATCAACAATCCCTTGATTCTGCATCGATTGATTCAAGCATTCCATCTATTGAGTATTCTGCTGAAAATGCAACAATTAGTACCGATGTTTCTATTTCCAATGGACTTCATGAAAAAATTACGGATAGTTCTGTGCAACAAGAGCTTTCCCCATTTTCTTGTGAACCATATAATCCAGCTGTCTTTTCTGGGTTCTCAGCCATTTCATCTTCTCTGAAGAAAGTTATGGGGGATAGTTTTCAGTTTACATCTTCTGCTCCTTATCAGTCTCTATCAGAATATTTTGGCTTCAATGGAAGGAAACCTGATGATCAGGTAAACATATCAATTTCTAGTTTAGACTCTCCGGAGGCAGATGGCAGTACCAAGACTGAAGCAAATAGTAATTCTGATGATGAGAAGGTACTTAATGGTGGACAATCCCAGTCCTCGGACTTGTACTTAAACTCCAATGGAGAAAAAGTTAAAGATGGTGATATTGATGGAAATAAAATCCAGAGTAAAGATGAAATCAACGCAATGCTGGATTCTCAGAGTATTTTGGTCTTGATGTCTAGCCGGAATGCCTTAAGAGGGACTGTTTGCCAGCAAAGTCATTTTTCTCACATTATGTTCTACAAGAATTTCGATGTCCCCCTTGGAAAGTTTCTGAAGGATAACCTACTCAATCAGGTTTGGATTGCTTTGTTGTCCTTATTCCTTTCCTTTATCCATTTTATCATAATATACCATACTATTCTAAATGATTTCGTTAATGCCCTTTTGATGTCAGCAAGTGTGTTAGCAATGAAGTTCCCAAATGCATTATAACTTGATATCAGCTGACTTTATTCTCTGCAAGATGAGTTTGGACTAAGTTTATGTTCTAACTGTTTTTGTTATATGTGCAGACAAGACTTTGTGAGACCTGTCAAGAATTACCAGAAGCTCACTTCTATTATTATGCTCATCACAATAAACAGCTTACAATACAAGTTAAACGATTGCCTGAGGACAAGTTCTTGCCTGGGGAGGCAGAAGGGAAGCTTTGGATGTGGAGCCGTTGTGGAAAATGCAAGTCCCGGTTCACAAAGAGAGTCTTGATATCTGCCACTGCCCGTAGTCTATCATTTGGAAAGTTTTTGGAGCTTAGCCTATCTCACTATTCTACTTCTAGCAGAAAATTGAGCTGTGGCCATTCAATTGATAGGGATTTTCTCTACTTCTTTGGGTATGATCCTCTTGCTTAACTTGCACAGATGTATTCAATCTTGCTTTTAAATGCAAATCCATGAACTTCTAAAACTTTTTTCCGTAGCTCTATCTTTCAATTTATTTTAAATTACTTGTAATTTTGCAATAGATGTATTTTATGTTGGCATGTCTCCCTTCATTTCAGCTTGTAAATTTGGCACTTATGTAAAATTTAGTTGATTTCATTTTGCATTATTGCAGACTTCAAATGCCACAGATTAAGTTACATCAGTTTTATAATTCAGGCATAGGCCTTGCTGTGCATAAAGTTTTGTTTCCTTTCCATGTATTTTTTGGAGGTCTCATTGTCTTTTCCTACCATGCAGATTAGGTCATATGGTTGCAATGTTCAGATATTCTTCTGTCACAACTTATAATGTTGCCATGCCACCTCAAAAGCTAGAGTTATGTGGTTCAATAAAACAAGAGAGGCTTTCGAAGGAGATTGAAAATGTATGTTCACTATTTGGCTATTCTCGTGTGAATACTCCTTTGATTTTTATTGGACGAAATACCGTTACTTAGGGGTTTATATTTTGCTAATTTTCATTGCTTTCCTGCATTGAAGGTGTACATGAAAGGTATATTACTCTTTACGGAAGTTGCACGACTGTTGAAGACAATAAGATCTAATGGATCAACATTAAATCTTGGAGGATCAATGAGAGAGTTCACTGAGATTGAGATGATGTTAAAGCAAGAGCAAGACGACTTTGAGGTTAGCATTCGGTTAATAGATGATTTTGGCAACTACATAAGCAACATTTATGTTTGAGTTCTCTGCCCTAATATGAAATTGCTTTTGAATTTTGTTAGGCCTAAATATCTCTTCTAGGCCAAAACCTATCAATTTTGGTTCATATGTGTTTATATGTTAAATGTTCAATGTGATACTTGCTAGCTTGCTGAACAAGTTCCTCTTATAGAGACATCAATGTTATTGGACTTAACCAAGATGTTGATGCATTGAATGAAAGTGACAGTTTTTTCTAGACGAAGTACTGTATATATTTAAGGTCTTAGTTCTAGAAGTGCTAAAGTGCTGACTAGAAGCTTCAACCTACCTGTTTTCCTTCCAAACCCAATTGAGGTCTTAGTTCAGTTTTCTACGTGCTAAAGTACTGTATAAATGTGGAAGCTCATTCGTATTTTTAAAACTATATTTTCTTCCTTTGGAATTTCAAGTTTTTCCCCTTCATAATGAAAAATTTGCTCACTCTGATTTTTATGAATACTGATGTCTTCTTCCTGTGTCTTGTGTCATGATAAAAGGTAAATATCAAGAATGCTGTTGCTAAGAAGGGGGAACCAGATCGGGCTGCATACAAACTTCTCTGTCTAAACCGACTAATGTGGGATCTTTTACTTGAATCCTATGTTTGGGATCAACGACTGTACTCCCTACTCTCTCCTGGTCGTCCAAAAACCGAGTCAGATGCCTCGGAGAAAGTTATGCAAGAACGCGGGTCTACAGAAGGTGGCAATATAAATGGGATGCAAGACACACCGCCTGTGGAAGTGAATGAAATCCCTGTAAAGGAAATTCCGATAAGTGGACCTCTTCTAGAGTTCAATGAACAGGATAATTCATGTAATGCATCTGACGTCCCACAGAATGTGATGATGCCTATTGTTAGTGATTTCAGGTCAGAGGGACCCTCTGATCGTAAGTTGAAATTGAATGTAGATGTTCCCACTCGGTTTCCTTTATCAGATAGCAGTCTCCACGAAAAGGACTCTGCTATATCAAATCATCTCCAAGTAAATGGAAATTCTCCAGTTTCTACAGATACTCAAACTCCAGCTGGTGATACGAAGATATCAAACAAGGATGGTTCACAGCATTCGCCTGTTCCCATATTGCAGGATTCAAATGAATGGTTCTGGAAGCCATTTGCTGATATTCGGCAGATAGGCGTAAGGGACTTCCAGAAAAGGTTCTTGCCAAGATTTGAACCAGTAAGCAGCTCTGTCATAGAGTATTTACCAACAGCATATCAACTAATCATGGAGGAAGGCACGAGGTTGCACATCCCCCTTAGGACAGATAATTTTATTGTATCTGACTACGAGGATGAACCCTCAAGTATAATTGCTTGTGCTCTGGCCTTTCTGAAAGATCCATCAGTGGTGACAGAAGATGATGATGGGGATGATAGTTTGCATAGCTCATCCCATGGAGCCTTACCCTCTCCACAGATGTTTTCAAGAAGTTCTTCGGATGCAGATTCTGTGCATTCTGCAGGAAGCACTTCTTCAGAAGAGTCTAGAGCTTCCCATGCTCCAGAAAATCATAGCATAGAGATTGCAATGGGCTATGCAAAATCACTAGGGAGGGAAAAATATTCAGTGATATGTCATTACGTTAACCAGTTCCGTGAACTTAGGACTAGATGTTGCCTATCTGAGGTTGATTATATTGCTTCTTTAAGCCGCTGTAGGAATTGGGATGCTAAAGGTGGGAAAAGCAAATCCTTTTTTGCCAAGACGCTTGATGACAGGTTCATCATAAAGGAAATCAAGAAGACAGAGCTTGATTCATTTTTGGGGTTTTCTTCTGTGTATTTCAAGTACATGAGGGAGTCATTTGAGTCTGGGAGCCAAACATGTCTCGCGAAGGTCATGGGGATATATCAGGTTAGTGTACTCTTCTGATCAAGTGTTCAGCATTCACAGTGACCAACCTTTCCCCATTGTGTTGATTCATGAAATGTTTTCCCTTTCAATCTATGTGCAGGTTACTAAAAGAAATGTAAAAACCGGAAAAGAAGTTAAGCATGACCTCATGGTGATGGAAAATCTTACTTACAATTGGAACATTACTCGCCAATATGATCTTAAAGGTGCTCTTTATGCCCGGTTCAATACTGCTACCGATGGTGCTGGAGATGTTCTTTTGGATCAGAACTTTGTGAATGACATGAACTCTTCTCCACTGTATGTCAGTCATAAAGCGAAGCGTTTTCTTCAAAGGGCTGTTTGGAATGACACAACTTTTCTCAATGTAAGCCTGCACTCATTTTAATCTTTGAGCCCAAAATTCTCGAAATACAGTATATATCATACATGTTGTGGCCCTTGTGCTTATGTGTTAGTTGAATCCATTCATGTTTTGGATTTCTTTTTCCTGGCTTCTTACTTAAAAAGTTCGTTCTGTGCTCGATATGCAGTCTGTCAACGTGATGGATTATTCCTTGCTGGTTGGAGTGGATTCACAGAAGCGTGTGCTTGTTTGCGGCATCATCGATTATCTCAGGCAATATACCTGGGACAAGCATCTTGAGACATGGATGAAATCCTCGCTCGTTGTACCCAAGAATGTATTGCCAACCGTAATATCTCCAAGGGAATACAAGAAGAGGTTCAGAAAATTCATGTCCACCCATTTTTTGAGTGTTCCAGATCACTGGTGTTCTCAGAAATTACCAAGTCCTTGCAAACTTTGTGGCTCTGGAGAAGATGATCCTTCCCAACAACAATGACATTAGAACAAGGGAGAAAATGGTGTTTTTCCGCCCCAAAATATTTTGATTCAATTTCTCAAGAATTCTTTATATACAAGTTGAGAGTTTCTGTTTATTTATGCCAGTAGCTGTATATAGGAAGCCAAATATTGTTTATATAAACTTAGCCCTGATATTCATATTTTTTTAGCGAATTTCTAGGGATTATGTTATTCTATGGGTCCATCATGCTCAGCATTAGATGAGAGTATCTTTTTGTAAAGCCTATGGAAAAATGTAAAGCTTTACTTTGAGTCAATGAAAAGTGCTGTTACCAGCATGCTTCATATCTGGTTTCAATTATCAACTTGTTATAATAATGCTGAATTTTCATAGAATCAGCTTAGATTGATCGGTGTATGTATATGATGGATAAAATGGAAACACTTCCTATGATGCTTGTTTGACAGAGAATTACTTATATGAACATGGGAAAGCATTGAACATTGCCCAAGTTGAAAGCAAATTCTGATCCAAGTTGCTGTTGAAGGAAAAGTATATTCCCACAAGAATTTTCCATTCCAAAGGAAAGCACCCTAAAAATAAAGAATAAAAAAGGGGGTCTATGCTTGAATATATATACTTGTTATAATTGCAGCTTATAACTATCACATCCTTCAAGTTCCAAACATCTTCCAGAGCCCAGTTTTTGTGGAGATGAACAACTCAAGCAGCCAAGACATGATTGTTCACTATGAATATAGTGAGGATGATTATTATTATTATGATCTTGATGATGATTATGAAACTGATGAATCTCACTATTTCTATGTTATCAATGCAATACTAAGTGGAACTGCTAGGTTGAATGTTCTCTTGCCCACAGCCACCATCCTTGCCTTCAGCATTTTCGCACCTATCCTGACAAACGATGGTGAGTGCGACTCGCTGAACCGCTGGTTGACAGCAATCTTCCTAGCTATCTTGGCAGTGTCTTGCGTCTTCTTCACATGCACTGACAGCTTTAGAACAGCCACTGGCCGGTTGTACTATGGGGTGGCAACGTTTAGAGGGATCTGGACTTTCAATGGTGGCAGGAAGAAACCGTGCGTACCATCGGATTACAGACTAAGATGGAGCGATCTTTTCCATGCGTTGCTATCCCTGCTCTCTTATCTTGCCTTTGCAGGGTTACACTTGGATGTTGTCAAGTGTTACTATCCAGGACTACCTAGAAAGGTGACTAACACTGTTCCTCTTGTGGTTGGTTTTGTAGTGAGTGTCTTTTTTGTTGTGTTCCCTTCAAGGAGGAGAGGAATTGGTTATCCTTTCTTGCTGCAAAGGGATTCATTTTACTCTAGACGTTGAAATTCATACACCTGTACGGATTTGTCATTTTTCCCTCTCAGAAGAGATTCCACAAATTATCAAATAGTTTGACACTTTTACTAAGAGATAATGGTCCCTGAAACCAGGATATTGTTGAGTCGCATGGGTAAAATATTATCCTTAACACATGTTTCACCATATAAAATAAAAGACCCTTTGAGGCATGCACAAAGTTCACATTAATTAAGAATCCTAAGAAGTAGTTAAATATCTATCAATAAGTTATATCATTACATTTTAATCTTATCAGGTCATAAGGCTAATCATATCATCCATTGTCACATCTCAACAATATAGGGTGACAAGAATTAAATGTATTATTATCCTTGAGTAAAGTGGGGATTTCACATTAAAGAGTAAGATAAATAGAGAATTTCATCCTCGAACAATTCATGAGTAACGATTAGAACTCTAGAAGACAATGAAGTACAAAAAAATAATGAATCACCAAGTAAACACTACTCATGGATAATAACAGCTATTTCCTCCTATAAGATTCACATTGATAACCAAAGACAACAACCAACCTCCTGTTTCTAGCTCTTGAAATTTCCATGGAGCAAACAATAGAACCACTAATATACTCATCTCTGCTCCTTTGAGGGAAAAATAGAAAAGAAATAAAGAACTATGTAAAAATTCAAGTACATTGACACCTACGTTGAACAAGAACACCAGGAGGTTTTCTTTTTTCGCGAATTATAGCTTCCTTAATTATGGGAAGCTTTTCATGAACTTTCTTCCATATATGATTCACTGCACCGTCCAAAGGTATTGGTCCAATGCCACCTGGATGACCATTATCATAGACAAAAATGGGTTGTACCTGAGCTATGTTCTGGCGAAACCTCTCTTTCTGTTGTTTCGAAAAGCTTTTGAGATGATTGACTAACCAGCTTGGTTTCAGTGCGTCGGCAACAGCCACGAAAACTGAAAATTCTGTATAATCCACCGTGCCTTCAAATGGGAGTTCAATGTTGTCGCTGACAATAACAGGTATACAAAGACTTTGAATGGCATCAAATAGTCGGCATGAAGTAGGAGTATCCCCAGCTGGATGCAAGCAAAATTCGGATGATCTCATTCCTCTAATTGATTGCTCTCGCCCAGTGGCATTCGGGAAACCTTCCTCTATTATAACACCAGGCTCGTTAACCAATAGATCCCATAACTTCTCTCTAACTAAGCCACCCTGCAAATAGAATATTATGCAAATCAGATAAGCATGGAACCATGGAGCAAGCATCTGCTAGAGTTTAGACCTACAGTGATCACCAAGTAAATTTGATCACTTATAAGAACAGAGGAGTCAGAGAATCAAATTATGAATCATGGAAGATGCTAGAATGCACAAAACACAATAAATGAAGCAAGGTTAGGCCAGAAAGGAAATATTACTGACCCGGTGCCTATGTTTAGCTCCTTTGAAATACAAAAGGTTATGGCGATCCTGGTTTTCTGACAGCTGCAACCTCGGAAGTAGATGCGTGTACGGCACAATAACATCTTTAATTACAGAAACTTGGGTGTGTTGAATCATTTCAGACGAGCTACAATTAGATGATTTTGAGTCAAGTCTGTACCAGCCACCAAAATCCACCACAAGGAGAATAGCTGGAGCGATTTCATCCTTAACATGCCACATTGCAACTGGGTCTGCCAAAGAATGCTTCAGTTTTAAGATAACCTGACAATTCAAAGACTAAATCATAAGCTGGTAACAGCACACACTGGAACTTTCTCCTATCCTATTGTCACCAACACCATTACATTATAAGTTTTCAGAAGACACTCAACAAGTACCTAAACATAAGTGCATTCAATTTGCATCTAGACTAGCATTTCCACTAAAGCTACATTGCAAATTAACACTCATCACATGCAACAAGTTCCTAAATCTTATACAATTTTACACCATCAGAGAGCATCTCATCTCACCAACAACTCAAAATAACATTTTTAAAAAAAATTTACAACTTCAACTATAAACTGCAAACACAAAAAACCAAACTTTAAGTAATTGGGGAAAGAGAGGAAAAATTCATACCAGTGAGCACAAACACGTGGTCTCTTCCACCAGAACGCTTCCAAGCTTCGGTTTTTTTAAGAGAATCCAAGACCTCCCTCTGCCTCCGATAATCCTCGTTGGCAACGTCCTTCTTCCTGAACAACCCTTTCGCAATTCCAAGCTGCATCTCAGCGCTGATCGTGGCGAAGAAAGGGACGAAGACAACGTCAGCATCACGTGCGTCAAAAACGCGTCTTGCGAAGGACCCAGTTCGATTCTCATAGGGCGTCATGAGATCCCCCATGATCCAGTACTCCGCGCTGTACTGCTTGATAATTGGGTTCTCAGGGTACGGTGGGAAATCTAGGGTTTTGGAGCGAAGCAGTTTCGATCGGATTTCGCGATCCGCGTCGCTGCCGAGTCGGTTATCGGAGCTGAGGGACCAATAATCGTCGAGGAGGCCGTAGTTGAGGGATCTGGGGAGATCAGCGACCAAGACATTGATGAAGGAAGTGGTGGATAGAAGAGAGAGAGTGCGCTGTGAAGTGGTGG
>JASCZI010090828.1:43553-55291 GCA_036250425.1 Stylosanthes scabra
TTATTTCCATATCAATTATCAAATAATATAAAAAATAGCAGCGAAATAAATTTTTATTTAACATTTTTCGCGTCTAAGAAGAAGAGAAGCGACTAAGAACCCCTCAACAAGATCCACCATTGACAATTAAGAAATTTAACACTAAAATAATATCTTATTTGACATAAAATAAATAATTTTATTGAATTTAATTGAATAAAATAGATTTATATATAGAATTATTGTATCTATTATAGGTGCGAAGTGCTGTAAATTTTTTAGCTTAGTGTTTTTTTTTTTTTAACAAAACATTATTTGGCACTGTATCTTAAGGGCCAAATTTCGGCATCAATTGGTTCCATTCAATTTGCAATTTATTAATGGATCTATTTATTTTATTTTAATAATTTTAGGCGTACATCTGTTCTGTCAATCAAGTTCAATTAAGTTATTTATTTTTATGACAAATTAAATATTATTTCGATGTCAAATAAAATATTATTTATGTGTTAATTTTTTGTACTAATTGACATTCAAATAGTATTTTATTTGATATAAAAATTAATAATTTGATTGAATTTAATTTAGCAAAATAGATATACATCTAATATTATCGATTTTATTTTATCGTAAGTGATTGTCATTTGTCTAAAAGGTATATACTCTGCAGTAATGCCATGATTCATGTAAAGTTTGTCATCCTTTTGTAATTTATTTTATCCCTAATACTAATGAATCATGTAGTGAAATTGAGGAAATGATGTTTTGAAACTTAATTATTCTTAGGACAATTTACTTATTTAATTAAAAACAACTTTAAAATTACCTGCACAATTGCTATAATTGTTATCTTTTTGTGTAAAATACATTCATGCAAATCGTTACATTCCAAAATCAATTTTCAACTTTACACAAAAATCATTGTACCCCTGCAATGATTTATAGGGACGAAAAAAAGACTGAAATTGTTGGACCCCTGAAACAATTTTCTAGGAGAACGAAAGACGTACATAATCGTTGCACTCATGCAGCAATTTTAGTAAGGTTTGGCAAAAAAAAAAAAAAGAAAATCATGTCGCAACAAGTCAGAACCGTTTCCTTCTTTCTTTCCTTCTTTCTTTTCTTAGTTCATTATCGAAAGACATAAGAAGAGCAAAATCATTGAAGGTGTGTGTGGAGCACAAAAAAAAAAAAAGAAAAGAAACAATGGTAGAGTCAATAATGCAAGTAGAAAGGGACATGGTAGAGCGATTTATAATAGAGTCAAACTGGTCGTTGGATTGCGGACATGGACTATAGAATCTCAAATAAAATATTATGTTGTTGGATTGTTGAAGCTTCATGATGTAGTCATATGAATTTATTAGTTAGGTTTGGTTTCTTAAACTAAAACAAAAAGGTTAAACCGAATTTGAACCTTTAATTAAGGAGGATGGTTGAACCGATTTAATTGAAATTGAATTTGATAAATTGATAATTTATAAGGATCTCAGTTAAACCGATTAAACTAGAATGAAATTGATTAATTTTAAAAATTTTAAGGTGCTCAGTTGAACCAGTTAAATCATAATTTAATCTTCTAAATTTTAATTTTAAAACCAACAAAGTAAAATTTGTTTGTTAAATATTCTTGTGGTTGATTACGCAAAATATGTTACTAAATTAAAAAAGCGATGTGTAAAATTGTTGCATTTGTTGTGTATTTCAACTTTTGAATTTTTCTTAATTTTTTTATGTAATAAACAAGAGCCAAAAAACTTCTTTCATCATCCATTTTTTCACATCTCAACCACAAACCCAAACCTCACAATTCAACAATACTCAACTAAACAACACTATTCTAAATCTCATGAATTCACATATTTATAGAGGTTAGAAATTGCTGTACCCCTGCAGAGATTTCTGTAAGCTGCTATCAATCATACAAAATCGTTGGAAGGGTACCACAATTTTATAGGAAATTGTTTGTTGTACAAAATCGTTACAGGGATGTAACAATTTCTGTATAAAGTTGGAAATCGTTTTTGAGATGCAACGATTTATATAAATGTATTTTGCACAAAAAGATAACAGTTGCACCAATTGTGCAATCAAATAGTTTTGAATTTGTTTTTAATTAAATAAGTAATTTGCCCTTACTTTTATCCGAAAATCAAGAAAAAATACTCACTCATAAGTCATATCAGATAATAATTCTACAGCTGAATAAACATTGTTTGAGCTAACAAAATGCAAAATGAGTAAGCATTAGTTAATAATAATAATATCATATTTATTTCCAAGCTTTTCTTTTGGCTCAAATAATAAAAGCAGAAAATTCAACAATCAAAGACGTTGGAATCGCCAAAATCGCTTCAATCTCAAACATATCAAAATCCAAGAAAAGACATATCCTCAATTGCAAATAGTTCCCACAATACAAATAAAAAATTAGAAAGGCTGGATAATTATTAATTTTAACTAGTATATGGCCGCGAATAGCGCGTTTTGCATATTTAAATTTCATATTATCTTTTTAATAATATATTTTTGGTAAATTTATTTCAACAAAATCAATGAGTTTAGGTATTTTCATACTTTTTTATAAATACTTATGTTGATTATGTTATCATGTATTTTCTGTTTGTAGAAAGACATATGATTAATATAACCAACTGTTAGTAATACATCATGTGAGTCCATCAACATATCGAATTGAACTCTCAGAAGAAATTTTATTAATATAAATAGTTGTAGAAGAGTTATCTTCAAAGAATCTGAAAAATAGAAGTTTTGTAACTAAGTTTTCAATTGAAAAAATGAAAACACCAAATTTTAGATACAACACCTTAACTTGTTACGAAATTCTTGATTCTCTACTAAATTTGGATTAATATGTAACTTTGAGACCTGAAAATAACTCTGTATTGAAATCCTCTCTGTCACATAAAAAATTTCAAAATTGTTTAAATTTTTTTTCAAAAGATATCTAGCAATACGGGTTTACATTGTAATAAATTGATCCATAATATTCTATCTGCTTGTCTTGAAATACCAGCACACTACTATGAGTAATTTAACCCGTCCATCCTCAAAGTGCGAGGAAAATTCATCCATCGACTCTCCAAAGAGTACGCAATTTATTTTGTAGTTACTATCAAAAGAGGTAAACATTGTTTAACAGTTTATATAAATTTTAACAAAAGTGAAGCTAGTGAAACTAAATACTTATCAGCAGAAAGAATTAATTATAATAAAATATTATCAGAAGTGAAGCTAGTCACCAAACAACTTGCTCAATATATTTGGCTGTAATAACCATTCGCTTCGTCTTAATTCCTTTGCTCACTACAACTTCTCTATACTCTTGCTTCCCCATCACTTTACTGATGATGTCTGTGTCGATTTAGGTATCATGTGGTTACCAATCTAAAGACTTCATAATTACCATGTCAAATAAAAAAAGTGCATTTCACCTAAAAAACACCAAAAAATTTCAACTAACAAAAAAATCTCATATGAATCGACGGATTCGGAATGTAACAAATCTGGTATGTCCTTCATAACAAAAGGACGCAACTCAAAAGAGGGAATTTTAACGGGTTGAACGGTTGTTTTCTTGCAAAAAATTCGCGTCCTTGGTCTAGTGTCTGTCACAATGAAGTTACCCATGATATACATTTTACATTCTTTAAGCTTATCCCTCCATTGCTTAATCAAATATTTTGAAATCGATCCCTGTACTTAAGTACCCTGCTTTTAAAATAGGTAAATATTAATGGGTAATATTATTTGAATAAGTGGTTTTGGTCAACCAAGTGCAACCAAGTGGTTTATTTCTATCCTAAATAGAATATTATTTCGGTGTCAAATAGTATAAAAAAGTGTACCTAAATAAAATTCTATTTGACACTGAAATTATCTTCTATTTAGCATAGAAATAAATCACTTGGTTGCACTTGGTTGGCGAAAACCACTTGTTCACGTAGAATTATTGAATATTAATTTATAACATAATTTTTTTTTAAGTGGATAAACTAAAACAGAATAATACAATATCAAATTAAAATAACAACCTTAATATCTTGGATGACCATGTCAATATTATTGGTCTCTTCCTCATTAATCTTATCAGGCTCTTCTCACAACCGAATCAAGTACACGTTGCAGTACCAACCAAGCTTTTTATGACTAACATCCTCAAAAAAGTGTTTGGCAAGAGCCATTTGATTTTCATTTACCAAAAACAATAAATGTCATTCTAACTTGCGAGTGCAATCTGCAAAGTGTATAATAATTTTATTATAATCCTTATATAGAACATGATCAATCTTAAATTATGATAGGAATTTTTTTTTCATTTTTTATTATATCAATGTTATTAAATCAAATTATTACTTATATATAATTTAACTTTTGAAGGTGCTTATTGATTTTGAATTCCAAATATCATACTTTAAATATAGAAGTTTTAAAAGTTGTAATTCAAAATTAGGAAGATCTTTAAAATATTATTCAATTAAGGAATCAATTTATTGCTAACGATTCAAATTGATTTTACAAACTTCAAGAAACACTTTGATTGATTTAAGAAAGAAATCAACAACTTTAATTTTAAAAGGTACTTATTTAATTTTTAATTCCAAACACCATACTCTAAATATAAAAGTTTTTAAAGTCAAAATTAACATTCTAATTTAATTTGAAAAAATCTTTAAAATATTATTCAATCAAAAAAATTATTTAAAACTAACGATTCAAATTGATCTTATATATTTCAATAAACACTTTGATTGATTAGAACAAATGATTCAGATTGATCTTACACAAATCAATAAACATTATGATTGATTGAAGTAATGATTCAAATTGATCTTACACATTTCAAGAAACTTTTTGATTTATTACAGCAAGAATTATGTGAACACTTGGCATAATTTCGAACACGCTTGACACTCCAAAATACCATCACGTATCCACGTATTCAACTTTATTCTTAACTTATTTTTTTAAAATAAATTCAAAATTAGTATATATCACTATTTCTTAAAACTAAAAATTATCCTAAATATTTTATATAATTAAAAAATATTAAAAATACTTAAAAATAACAATTTAAATTTTAATATAAATAAAATGTCAAGTTATTATTATAATTTTATTGAAAATATATTATATTTTATATAGAATTTAATTTCCATGCACTGTCAGTGTAAAAGAGTTCTATACATGCATTCAATTAGGTGTTACCACATCATCAAAAGTAATTAATTTTCAAATCCACTACTTCTAAAGTCATATAAATATATGAATTTGATTAGATAATTGTGTAAAACTCTTTACATCGTCAGTACATCAAAATTAAGCTCTTTTATATATATACATCATAGTTTGAAACTTATAATCCCAATCAGTACTAAGACAAACGAAAGAACCTAATACATTACTAAGTAGTACCGATAGCAATAACCATTTTTTTAAAAAATTTCTGTCAGCAATAGCCTTACATTTCGTGCTTTCATTTGTTTTTTTAATTTCTGTTGAGTAATTATTAATTAAGCCAACGACAATCATGAATAAAAGAAGTGCAGAAAATAAAAAAAAAAAAAGGAGACAGAGAAAGTAGTAGAGTAAAATTTCTATAGATATCATTTCTATAGATAAAATTCTTTTTAAATATTAATTTTCTTATACAACAACAAAATTAAGAAACAAAATTCAATCAATTATTGAGAAAAATTAAGATTTAGAAGAAAAAACCAAATGTTACCTTTACTCAATTTACAGTATAAATAAAAGTGATCATGTATTAGCAATTTGTTTCAATTCTACTTTTTCATTTTTTTTCAATTACTTTATTTTATTATTTTCTTCCATGATAATAATTAACTAATTAAGTAAAGCTAAATTCTGTGACCGCAGCTAGACTCCTGATTAGGACTACAGAATTGATAACTGCGGAAGACAAAACACATGTTGCTAGGAAGGTTTACTAGAATAACTTGCAGTTCGGCCACTTTATATAAATTTTAGCTATTTATCATATTTATCCTCCTTTCTCCACTTCATTATGGCATCATTTAAGAATGATGATATTGCAATTGTTATTGGAGGAGGGGTGGGAAGTGGGATCTGGGTAACTGTTATTACTGAGTTGGTAAAAAATGGTGGTAATTGGAACCAAGATTTTTATCGATTTGAAATAATCAATAATAATTTTTTATTGCTGAATTCTTTTTATTCTAAAATAAAAAATAATTTTTACTTTTTCCAAAATTTTATTTCTTATAATTTTTGCAATCGCGCTATATCTATACTTTTTTAATAGACACCAAATTAACACTCATATAAAATGTAACCTATTAAAATATATATTTAATTACTAATAAACCTATATTACGGTGTAAACCTGGTGTCTATCAAAAAGTTGTAGGAATAACATTATTTTTTTTTGTTATGTTTTCAGTGTTTGTTATAAATTTTTTTTTTATTCTAACAACATAATATAAAAAAAAATGCTTTATAATGAAACTTACCAAACATTGAAATTATACATTCCAGTTTAATTTGGTAAAAACTGATAGTTTGGAGAAGGGGGCCAAGAACTTGTTGTGGATTTGAGTTTGGAGTTTGGACTAATAACACGTTAATATTTATAGGAGAGCTTCAAGAGGTTTGGTAGTTAATGATAATCAATTTTAAAAAAGGCTTTACCCGTCCTTAGAGTAGTTGAAAAAGTAAACTCATATTTGCATGGCTAAAAAAAAAGCATGCAATACGTACCTTTTCCTGCAACACCTAGATCATTCACACCAACAGCTGCTTTAGCATTGTAGCCAATTGGCTTGAATCAAAGAAGGTAACGTACTTGTGAAATAGCAATAGCCCATGAATATTAATGAATAAAAGAAGAATTGATTTATTGTTTCTATGTTTAGATTTTATTTTAGTGTGAGCAATTTTTGTGAAAGGAGCACTCAAAAGGAGTTGGAAATTGAAATGAAAAAGACTGGGGAGCCAATATATCGTGACTAATAAAAGGCCAACATAGTTACGAATAATAACTTATATAAATTTTAGATGATAACTTAATTTTGAATATATAAATTATGGATAATAACTCATATAAATTTTAAATGATAACTTTGTTGTTGACTTCCTAATGGCTCTCTAACATTGGTTTTCGTTCAGTTGAAATTGTTGCACTACATATTTTACTATCTATATATCTATCTATAAGATCTCCTTTATTTAGTATTGATTAGTCTCTCCATTATCAATTGGAGATGTTTCTACTACTACTATGCTAACATTAATGCAAACCTAACAATTGAACCTATGAGTTGTCTTTTTAAGAGATCCCTTAGCTTTCAAGATGTATTTTAAACTAGAAAATAATTTATTACGCATCAGTCTCCAAGGCCCAAATTCTCAAAAAATAATTCTATAAACAAGTGGCCCACAAGTAAAGAAGAATCACCTAAAATAAGAAAAATTTGATACAATCTTAACAGATCCCAAAAAGATCTCAACTACCCGTGATTATATAAGCAGGGGACATCACCCCCTCAAGGTACTCTTACCCTAACTCATTCTATTAGATCTAGAATCCCATAATCCTATTTTAGGTTTCTAGAGCTATTCACTTTTACATTAATCCCTTCTCGACTATAACTCTCGACCACGACGTAGGCTTCGTCATCGAAGACACACCTTCTTGTCTCAAATCTCGTATCTCGACCTCCTTCAAAGTCCTTTTGATAAACGTTAAGCATCCTACCTTAACATAATTTATTATTGGAAATGATTATTGATGTTGATAATACTGTAAAATTAACGACCCATAGTAGTAATGAAAGACCAAAATTTTCAAATTATTAATTATTATTCAAATTTGCACTCTTGACAACCGCCGACCGTGTAAACAAACAAATATCAATATCCAAATTTAAATGAACTAAAAAGTAAAACGATAATATTATTTATAAAATATTTATGATATTATTTAATATTAAAGTAAATTTTTATTTAATATTAAAATAATTTTTACTTCTATAAAATAAATAATTTAATTAAATTTAATTGAATTGAATAAAATAAATGTAAATATAGGGGAATAAAAGTCAAAATACCCACAAAATCAGAAATTGGGAATTGAAAATTGGAAAAAGAATAGTAGTAGAAGAAAGAAAGAAAAAGTGAAAAACCATATAGAATTTGGAAGTAAGTCTCAAAGTTTGAAAAGAAGAAAAAACATTCATACCCTTTCCACCAGAACTACACACACCCCAACCCCACCAACACTCCAAAGTCAAATTCTTTTCTGTTCTTTTTCTCCCCCTACACACCACCATCCCATTCCGATGTAGTTAATTAATAAATAAAGAAGATTAAAAACAGAAAAAAAAAATAATCCTCTTGACACAAGAAACATGAAACTCCAAAAACAACAACCTTTGTTGCTCTCCCTTGTCACATTCATCTCTATCACCATCTCCACCATTGCCACCACCACCATTATCTCACCGGGCACAATTCTCTATGCTTCAAACACCAACCAATCATGGCCTTCTCCGAACAACACCTTCTCCCTCCGCTTCCACCCTCTCAATACCACCCCACCATCCTTCATCGCTGCTGTCGTACACTCCGGCGGAGCCCCCATTATCTGGTCCGCCGGAAACTCTGCGCCCGTGGACTCCGGCGGGTACCTCCGCCTCCTCCCAGGCGGAAACCTTCGCCTGGTTAACGGCTCCGGCGCCACCATGTGGGACTCTAACACCACCAACATTGGTGTCAACTCAGCAACGGTTCTTGAAAGTGGAAACTTTGTTCTCTCCAATGGAACTTCCCCTGTTTGGTCAAGCTTTGAGAACCCTACTGATACCATTGTCCCTTCTCAAAGTTTCAATCTTGATATGGTTCTGAGATCTGGGGTGTACTCGTTCTCTCTCCAGAAATCTGGGAATCTTAGCCTTAGTTGGAATAATAGTGTTCCATATTGGGATCAAGGCTTCAACTTATCAATGAGTGGTGTGAATTTGAGTTCACCTGTATTAGGGTTGAAATCTGTGGGGATTTTAGAGATAAGTGATCCTAATTTGACTTCACCTGTGGTTGTTGTCTATAGTAGTGACTATAATGAAGGAGGGAACAATGTGTTGAGGGTTTTGAAGCTTGATGATGATGGGAATTTGAGGGTTTATAGTTATTTGAAGGGTAGTGAAGTTGGGACTGTGAGTTGGGTTGCTGTTGAGGATCAATGTGAGGTTTTTGGTTATTGTGGGAACTATGGTGTGTGTAGTTACAATGATTTAAATTCAGAACCTCTTTGTAGCTGTCCATCTCAGAATTTTGAGATGGTTGATCCTAATGATGGTAGGAAAGGGTGTCAGAGGAAGGTGAAGCTTGAGGACTGTGTTGGGAAGGTTGCTATGTTGCAATTGGATCATGCAAAATTCTTGACATACCCTCCTGTGTTTGTTGTTAACCCTGAGATATTTTTCATTGGCATTTCAGCTTGTAGTGGAAATTGTCTTGCTGCTAGTTCTTGTTTTGCTTCCACTTCCTTAGCTGATGGAACTGGATGGTGTTACATTAAGACGACGAATTTCATCAGTGGATACCGGAATCCTGCCCTGCCTAGCACTTCCTTCATCAAGGTTTGTCCTCCTGTAGCTCCAAACTCGACGCCCTCTTCGGAGAATGATGTTGTTAAGAAGCATTGGAGGATTCATGGTTGGGTAGTAGCTTTAGTTGTTTTGAGTAGCCTTTTAGGTTTCCTTGCATTTGAGGGTGGTTTATGGTTATGGTGTTGTAGAAACAGCCCGAGATTCGGAGGATTCTCTGCTCATTATGCTCTGCTTGAGTATGCATCCGGTGCACCAATCCATTTCTCCTACAAGGAGCTTCAAAGGTCAACCAAGGGATTCAAGGAGAAGCTAGGTGACGGCGGATTCGGCTCTGTTTATAGAGGAACTCTTGCTAATAAAACTGTTGTTGCTGTGAAGCAACTTGAGGGAATTGAGCAAGGTGACAAACAGTTTAGGATGGAGGTTTCTACCATAAGTAGCACCCATCATTTGAATCTAGTGAGGTTGATTGGTTTCTGTTCCGAAGGGCGCCACCGGCTCTTGGTATACGAGTTCATGAAAAATGGATCACTTGATAAATTCCTCTTTGTTGATGAACTGCAATCAGGGAAATTATTGGATTGGGAGCATAGATTCAACATAGCCCTTGGCGCCGCGAGAGGCATGACATACCTTCACGAGGAGTGTAGAAACTGCATTGTCCATTGTGACATAAAGCCTGAAAACATTCTCTTAGATGAAAACTACAACGCAAAAGTCTCGGATTTTGGCCTTGCAAAGCTCTTGAGTGCCACGAATCAAAGACACAGAACATTGACTAGTGTGAGAGGAACAAGAGGGTACTTAGCGCCGGAATGGCTGGCAAACCTTCCAATTACTTCGAAATCTGATGTGTACAGTTATGGTATGGTTTTGTTGGAGATAGTGAGTGGTAGAAGGAACTTTGAAGTCTCAGAAGAAACAAACAGAAGAAAGTGTTCAATATGGGCCTATGAGGAGTTTGAGAAAGGTAACATAAGAGGTGTGATTGACAAGAGATTGGTTGGTGAAGAAGTGAAGTTGGAGGAAGTAAAGAGATTGATTATGGCATGTTTTTGGTGCATTCAGGAGCAGCCATCAATGAGGCCAACAATGAGCAAGGTTGTTCAAATGCTAGAAGGTGTGACAGATATTGAAAATCCACCACCACCAAAATCTGCTACACTAGGATTTTCTAGTGCCATTAACACCAATGTTGCAGATTTATCAGCTTCAACATGATCGCAATCTTCATCTTTGTTTTAGTTAATTGAGTCTTGTGATCATATCCCCCACTTTTAATGTAATGTACATAGGTAATACTCCTCCTTCTTTCTTTAAGGATCTTTACTGTAGTTTGGTGATATTATATGAGATTTCTTCTACCACTTTGTAATATTATGTGTGTAATTGTTTACTGTGGAATAGTAATATCTGTACACTAACATACCCATTATTATGCTGAGAATTATTTTATTTTATTTTAAAAATAAGGTCGACACTTAGTACATTATTTTGTGATTTATCAATTAAGAAACTTATTGGAGTTGTGAAGGAGTTTTTTTTTATTAAAATACTACTTTTCATTCCACTTTCAACTAACACAACTTATTAGGCTGCAATTATTCTTCACTATCATTCAATATGATAAAAAAAAAATTTTTTTGGACATAAAAAAGTATTTAGTTGTGCTCCAATGATTTTTAAATATACAACCAAACTCATTACACCAAACACAATATGTTGTAGTAAAAGAGTAATAAACAAAAGGGAGAAAACCATTATGAATGCTAAGTATTATTGTGGAGTCAAGATGAAGAAGTAGCATAATGATTACAAAAATTTTCATTTTCATAATAAACTAGTGATTAGTGAGTGCTACTTATTACTTAATAACTCAACGTAAAATTTTTAAGCTAATAAATACTTTAAACTGATTTAAATTCTAACTCTAATTAGTGGACTAATATATATTCTAATAATGTTCGTAGTAACTTGTAATATTACTCCGTTGAGAGAGTGAGTGCACACAAGATTCAACTCCCAATAACATCGAATCCGCACTGCTCTCTCTACTCAACTGGGGAACCGCGCCTCCGCCCGCTCACGTCCCCGTCGGACGTCCGCCATGGCAGCCTCATCCGCCGGAAATCCACCAACCTCCTCCCT
>JASCZI010090828.1:55301-66464 GCA_036250425.1 Stylosanthes scabra
TTTTGAATTTCTCCGCGGATTATCCCCCGCGAATCGCACTCACACCCGATCAGCTGAAACACTGCACCGAAGCGCTCTCCTTCTTCAAGGAGAAGCTCCACACTCCTCAGAGGATCGCTCAAGAGTTCGCTCGCTTGCAGGTTACAACTTTTTCTTTTCACTTTTCTGGTTCCTAATTTATGATTATTGTTCATATGTTGCTTTGGATTTTATGATGTTGAATCTTTCTCAGGCGAATAGGATTACGCCAAGTGAGATGAGGAGAAGATGCACTGTGGCTCTCGATGCCGTCAATTTGAACAAAAACCGATACACCGATGTCTTGCCATGTAAAATATTACTATTCTTCTCTTTCCATGGCATATTTAGGTTAAATCTTGTGTTTGAAGTTTCATCATTTTGAGTACAATTGAAGTTGCAGCTTGACCTTATGGAGTTTTGCAATTTACTTATTTAATTTTGTATGTTTGGTTCAGTTGACAATAACAGGCTTGTTCTCAAGTCAAGTACAGATTATAGGCCTGAAGCACAGGGATATATCAATGCGAGCTGCATATCTGTAGGCATTTCTTTATAATTATTTTTTTGATGTGATTATATGGTCTGAAAATTAAAGCTGTGGAAGGAGCTTTGGAGATGAAATTCACGGTGCTGACCATTGCTTTGTGTTTTCGTCTAACATGCAGACCTCGTCGCCTGGAAATGTGTCGCAGTTTATAGCCACACAAGGGCCACTGCCTCACACATATGAGGATTTCTGGGAAATGGTTATCCAATATCAATGCCCTGCAATTGTGATGCTTACTAAGTTGGTTGACCATTATAAGGTACTTGATTCCTTAGTAGTCATGATCACTTTTTTGCTGTTGTATATATGCATACTTCTTTTTTTTTTTTTAAAAAAAAAATGATGTCTGTGTGTGTATTTTTCTTATTATAGGCAATAAAGTGTGGAGATTACTTTCAAGCTGAGGATGGACCTAGAGAATTTGGTAATATCTCTATTATAAGTAAATGGATAAAAACAACTGAAACTTTGCTGGTGTTGCGCCATTTGGAAGTAAATCATAAAGAGGTGAGTTGATATTCTACTGGAATTTCCCCCCTTAGAGGTGTGAATAATATACAAGAAAAAGCTATCAATGAATTGTAAATTTCCAATATCTTAACATGTTTGAGAGGGAATGTCCTTTTAAAAGATCATAAACCAAATCGAGGCCAACGGTTTACTTTCTATTAAAACTAGTTGTTACTTTTGTAAATTGTTTTGATTATTCTTTGAAGGAACCTAAATACCAAAGTCTGATTTGTTTTTGGCTGGCAAAGCATATTGCATCAACAAATATCAGCATGATCTCTGAAATACTATTCACCTCGAGCTACATATATGGAATCTTGTTTATGGAAGATAAACTATTTTTTCCCCTTATAATATATTTTCCCTTTATATATTTTCAAGAAGAAGAAAATCACAAGTTAATGTCTCAATTTTGAAAGTTACTCAATACTCAGTATCTCTCCACCATGAAGTTGCAGAGCATTGTGGTTCATATTAAACTTTGGTCTTTGGTTGATATTGTTGCAGGCCGAAGATACACCGTTGTCTGTTTTGCACATTCAGTATCCTGATTGGCCTGACCATGGAGTTCCAAGAGATACATCTTCTGTTCGTGAGATTTTTAGAAGATTGCACCATTTGCCACCAAACCTAGGGCCAATAGTGGTTCACTGCAGGTTCATCCCATTCTTCGCTTCTTTGATTATTTGTAATTTTGATGACAATGACAAGAAATCATATGCATAAATGTCTGAGACAAACTCAATCGCCCAGTGCAGGCATTGGTAGAACTGGAACATACTGCACAATTCATAACACAATTCAGAGAATACTTGCTGGTGATATGTCTGCTTTAGATATCTCAAGTACAATAGCTATGTTCAGATCCCAACGAATTGGAATGGTTCAGACCCAGGTACCTGGCTTTGCTAATTTATTATTTTGATTACCATTGTTGAATGAACTGATATTGCATGAGATGCCATGTATTTGGTTGGATCTCGTGTTGTTGACTTGTCGTTTCCAGAAGAGGAAGAGTAACTTATATTCGAATCCCCTTCCCATAATTTATTTATCTATTTTTTTTAATGTATTAAAACAAACACGGCAACACAAGCTAGAAAATAATGGCAATCCATAGCATGTGGTTACCCTCTCCCATTTGAAATTTCTTCACTTGTTATCATATACTTCTGTTAGTGTTACTAATTCAACATTATATCCTCTTTTTTTTTGGTCTCTTCTTTTTTTTTTTTTTTGCTTTGTTTTCCTTAAAACAATAACATATTTATTTTTTAAATTGAATGCATTCTAATTATTTTATCCACAAGTATATATATTTTACATGCATGTAACATTATTATTGTAGCAGTTCCTTGATATTGTTTTATATGCAAGTAAATAGGCTAGTAAGTTAGGGAAGGGTGCTGTAATAAGTTGAAAGTTTGGAGGAATTTAATTGTGCTAAATTGGGAATAACTATTGTCCTACAGTATTCTTTTTCTAAATGCATACAGCCTCGTCACAAGTGGAATGTCAAGGAAAAGAGGAAATAAAAACTTAAGGAGGGTTACACTTGGAAATTGCAATCCATCGCATTAAGGGATAAGGATCCTAAGATTTTATGTTGTGGCATGCAATCCTCTTTCTTCTTCCAGATACCCCTATAATTAGTTCCATTCACAAAAAAATATTACTATTATTACTACTACTATTGCAGTATGTCCTCCCCCCTGTATATGCTTTCTCTTTGAACTTTTGGTAATTTTCTCTGCAAATATCAGGATCAGTTTGTTTTCTGCTATGAAGCTATCATAGATGAACTAGAAGACCTTGTTTCTCTACAGCAGTGAGAGTTGAAGAGGTACATACTTTATGTGTTGTTCTTTTGTACCCTTTACTTGTGTACTGCCTCCTGAAATCCTTTTATGTCAGCCTTTTAGTTATTACATCCTTATTTGAGAATTTGTTTTTGGTAGCATGATGAATTTCTGTCTTGTGTTGTGGAAATCCAGTGCTGGATCAAGGGATATGCCAAAATCTTGCATCATTTTGAAGCCAGGTTCAACTTCTTCCGTTTTCTATTCGACTCCAGCAATGCATGGGTTCCTGAGCAGCTGACAAGTATAAACTATTGGCATTCTAATTTATGACTTTCAACTAAACTCATGTTATTGTCAAGATTTCATGTATAATAGCAGGCCGGGAAAATCTTACAAATATTGGCATCCTTTTTGCTACATGATTTGTTTTTGGGGAACACAAGTGCATAATGACCTAAATAGTTTGAATTCCACCTTCCTGTACTATTTGTCTATTTCAACTGCTTATAGGTTGTAGCATGCTCGTGATTTCTGGAATACAAACCAAACATGCTATATTAGCCTAACCTATTTCTTTTTTTCTTTTACTTTTACTTTTTTTTAATCTTTATGTTGATGCCCTATGTTAGGATTATATATCAGAACTGGCTATCATTCACATTAGGTTTTGTTTAATTACATAGTTACAGTGTTGGTCATCATTTAGTACTAACCAACTACTATAATTTTATGCGTTGACTTTTCAGGTCCTAGACTCCTAGTGATGGGACTTGTCGCCTAGTAACTAGTAAGCTTCTTATAGGTCTATAGCAACTTAAGAATAACTAAACCATTCTTTGACATCTAGTCATGCTCTTGAGCAATTTTAATTTTTTAATGCACATTTCAAGAACATTTACAGTCATCCATTATTGATTTTTTTTTCTAACATTAAGTATTTCAATAATTTTAGGTGTACACTTATTTTGTCCAACCAAGTTCAATCAAGTTATTTATTCTATGTTAAATAAAAAACTATTTCAATATCAAATAGAAGTTCATTTCGATGCTATTTTTTTGTACTATTTGACACCGAAAGTTTTCTATTTAGTATAAAAATAAATGACTTGGTTGATAAAAATAGGTGTATAAATAGCATCACCCTAAATATTATATGAAGTATTTCCAGTATACCATGATTTATGGTAATCCTTTAATTTTAGTCCCTGATCTTAAACCATGATGTAGCTGAAATGTTTCCAATATTATAAACAAAAAATTGAATGGTTGTGTTATTCAAAAACACATTAAATGATTTGTAGGAGTACATAAGAATTTCATTAATCTATAGACCAGATGCACACAAGAATTTTTTCAGTAAGAAAGATTATCTAATTGATGCTTACAGATATGTTGGTTGTAAATTGCTTAATATGGACAAAAACATGTACACAAGGAAATGTTTGGCATACATAACATGGGTCCAAACCATTTCCCCCATTCTTAAGCAATGAAAAATCAGAAGCCCCCTGTGACTAACAACCTGACAAGAGCAACTTTCACATGGGAGGAATAGATATCACCATATCAGGGAGATACACTCCATGTTCAAGGCAAATAATTGAAGATATATAGTTTTCTCCCTGTATCATGGTCTTGTTTTTTAACCTATACATCAGAAATTTCCATGAAGTTTCACTCTTGTTATCATTGAAAGCATTCATGAAAGCATTAATGAAAGTTTCACTCTTTGTTTGCATTCATGAAAGCATTCATAAAGATTGTTTCAAATCTGCGTGTTTTTGTATGTTCATTGAAAATATAGAATTGGTTTAACCTATTATTAATCCTCGACCATATAATTTAATATTTTGTGAAAATATTATAAATAAAAATTGGAGACAGGACACAAGATTTTAGTGTAATTTGAGGAAGAGGGAAGAGGGAGGGTGTGCATACATTATTGAATTGTTGTCGCCGCCGATGTGGACTACTTTCACAAGATCCAGTGAAGGTGTTGACCGTAGCAGCCCTTCGTCCCGGTTATTACCATCTTCCTCGGCTGATCTTCGTCATGTACCTTTTAACTTTAATGCATTGTCTGCATTAAATAATTACAACCAATCACGAGTTACTTTAAGGAGCTTGGATTGATCAATTGGTTCATTTATTTGTTTGCTTACCAAGGCAAGAATTCATTGATGAGCCATAAATCTCTAAATAAAGTTTTAGATTTGTAATGAATTAGTTTTGTTCGATCGAATTGATATATATTTTTAAAAAAAGAGTCTCGTAATTTTTTTTTATGTTATGTTCTTATGATTAGATTTTTCTTTTATGAAAAATAATTGAAATTATGTAACCAATATTTTTCCTTTGGGCTTCAGGGATTTTAAATAAGTTGAAAGTTGAAACTTTCTCTTATTATCATTGAAAGATTTAATTTTTTTTGGGTGTCCATTGAAAATTTTAATTAGTATCCTTAATTAGATTCGTAGTCTATATAATCATTAAATTATAAATTGATTGCCTTGAAAAGAAAAAGAAAATTATTATTATTGCAAACATTTTGATCTCCACAGTCAAACAACTTTAACTGAGTAGTGTGTTTTGACTTTTGACCATCACTGAAAGAAAAAGAAAAAGAAAAAAAGAAATGAAAAAATTACAAAGCAGCTAGAAAGAACGACAGTGAGAGTGAGAGAGAATAATTTTCCCCTTCTGAGTTCTTAGCTTTTTGCGTGTAGCAGCGGTTCCTGGGCACCGCACCACCGTGTCTCTCAGTGAAACACAGAGAGATAAATAACACACTCTCACTTCAACCTTGCCCCTCTTTTCTTCTATTTCTTCTATATGTGCTTCACTTCACTTCTTTCTCGATCCATTTGATTCACCATAGCCATTAACTCATGCACCTTCCCCCAGATCTCTGCTCCTGGTACTTCCCTATCCCTATCAAAACCCTATATTTGATCCAAACCTCTAATGTGTTGTTTCGCCTAACTTCTCTTCATGTGGGATTTTCATTTCCCCCCTTTTTTTAAAGAAAAAAAAAAATTGTTATCTCTAATTTTGCTCTTGGTGTTGCTGGTTTTGTTTATTCTGAATTGGCTTTTTGGTTTCTTCCAAAATTTCATTTTTTGCGTGTAGAAAACGAGTAAATAAAATAATAAGCAAATGGAAAATGCATAATATTTGTGCAATTTTAACCTGTTTTTTTTGGTCTGGAAAAAAAAAAACAGATTGGTGATCTTAGCAAAGTTGATGGACTGGTGCTGTAAAGGTGATCAAAATTGGTATGATCAACATTTGTGCCTTGATTATAACATCCCTGTCAATTGAAGACTCTACGTGTTTCTTGAGTTGCTTCTTATATAATCCACTTCAGTTTTGTGATATGAACTCCTCAGCAAGATTTTGAAGTGAGGTTTTTTGTTGTTCTAAGTTGTAGTGCATTATTGTATGGACATTGTGTACAGAAGAGTAAAAACTATTGTCTCTAGCAACTGAGAATAATATGGGTAGTATTTGCTCAAAGTCATGGAAAGCCACTGTAGATGGTGTAGCTGTAAATAATGCTCTTATTAGCGAAGGCTCATCATCGAGACATGCTAATGGCCATGCTAATAATGAGCCTGCAATGACTTATCAGTCTATTGGACTTCCCGCAAATAGTATAGATAGCAGCAATTCAAATGTTCCCCCTCCTGTTGATGATTATGAATTGGATAAGCATGAAAGGGAATCGTTTTCCTTTTCCGGGATGGAAAAGGTTTCGTATGGATCAGGTGTAGATGATATCAACGACGGGATTCCTCGCCTATCTAGAGTTTTGTCACATAAATCTAGATCAGCCAAGTCGAAGCAGGCTGCTGCAAAGGTAGGTTACCGACTTACCGACCTCATATTTGATCTCTATTTCTTCTGTGTTTGGATTGGTTTATGTTGTATTTGAAAGCTTATAAATTATAATCAGTGGCAGAACTAGTGTTTGACTAAAAAGTTATACTGTATAAACATTAAGCAAAGCTAAACATGTGCAAACTTTAATGCTAAGAGTCCTTAAAGAAGGAGAATGTCTGTCATTTCTGAATTCAACTTTACTTGAATTGATCTTATTAAGTGGTGTTGTTAGTGTACAAACCCACTAGGCATGACATGGGCGCTTGAATGAATCCATACACACCAATGGCAATGGGTGCCTTGCTTTGGAATCAGGCAAGGAAAGAAACCAAGGTTCAAAATGGAGTCAACTAGAAGATGATTTTAGTAATTATTTATGGTGTGTATTCTAAGGCACCTGTATGCATTTGAACTATGATACTTGATGGGATCAACACAACTGATTTGCTTTAGATATGGAGGCTGCAGTCGGCAATCTCTGGTTCTTATACCCAAACATCTTTGTTCCTTTTGGAACACACTATTTTCCTTGTTTGATGTTTTTGTTGAATTTAATTCTAGAGTTTCTAGACATGAATTTTTTAGGGATGAATTTATTTTCTCACGCAATGCTTGTCTCTGTTGTTTTTGCAAAGTGAGTGCATATATTATCCTCCTACTTTGTTATCTCTTCTATCTCTAGTAAAATCTTCTTTTGTTGTCCCTAATAGAATGAAAAGTTTTGTTTGTTTATTTGCCCTCTTTGTTCTTTTCATGTTTGGATCTTAAATATTGAATCTATGTAATATGGTTAGTTCTCTGGAGATTAAGCAGTCTCTGTTTATGATATTAGAGACAACCATTCAATACAATAGAATAGAATTTGTGCCTTAAGATAAAACTGATTTTGTAGAAAAGTGTTTACATCTGCTAATGAACTAATGCATCAGTTTTGCTTTATGTCATGGATTATATATGCGCCCCTCCCTTTAGATTGTGCATTTGCTTTATCTCTTGCTATGTTACAGGTATCGGAAGTGAGTTCACTTTTAGGCAGAGCTGGTACCGCTGGTCTTGGCAAGGCTGTAGAAGTTTTGGATACACTAGGTAGTAGTATGACGAGTTTGAATCTCAGTAGTGGTTTTACATCAGGCGTGGCAACAAAAGGAAATAAAATTTCAATTTTGGCCTTTGAAGTTGCAAATACAATTGTTAAGGGTGCCAACCTGATGCAATCTCTTTCAAAAGAGAACATTAAACATTTGAAAGAAGTTGTTCTACCGTCTGAAGGAGTGAAAAATTTGATATCCAAAGATATGGATGAACTTCTAAGAATTGCCGCAACAGACAAAAGGTAGATTATAAGAATTTGTGTGTGTTTCTTCTCTTAGATGCTTTCCAACTTTTATTTGTAGCTCACTTTCTTCAGATGCTATCTACACTTAGATGTGACCATTATATCGTAATGTTTTGGCAGAGAAGAATTGAAAATCTTTTCTGGCGAAGTCGTGCGTTTTGGAAACCGTTGCAAAGATCCTCAGTGGCACAACCTTGATCGTTATTTTGAGAAGTAATCCTTTCTGAAATGATTCAGTCTTAACTAAATTTTGCAAGGTTTACAATTGTGTTAGTTATGATTTTCTTTCAATTTCTGATGTTTAGGTTGGGTTCAGAGCTTACACCACAAAAGCAATTGAAAGAGGAGGCAGAAATAGTGATGCAACAGCTAATGACACTTGTTCAATGTACAGCTGTGAGTACACCCATTATTATGGTTTGTCTAATGGTGTTTCTTTATCTAAATCGTTTAGCCACTTAAGGTTTAAGTGTTTTTACTTTAGTTTCTTTATCATGATACCTTATGGATAAAAGGGCAACCTGTGCATAAGCATCCCCATGTTACCTGTGCATGTATCAGGTTAGGTTGCACCCAAAGTGTGTAATGTAGGCAACCTAACCTGATAAATGCATCAGTGGTTAATTCCACATCTTCAACTTTTAACTTTGAAAACACATGGGAACACACACATATGTTTTATGTGTTTGTGTATAAACATTTCTAGAAGTGGAAAGGCTTTCCATATTAGCCTCGTTTTCGCTTTTATCATTAGTCTGTTTTTTAGTTATGTGCTTTTCAACTTTAATGTTTGAGTTAATACAGTTGGAAATCCGTAGCAACTGTAGGCAAGTTTATCTGGGAAGAATTTTGTTTCTCCTCCATAGAACCATCACATTTGTTAGAAAAATGTGTCTGCATTTGGAAAATCTACTAGGAGTTCTTTGAGCAAAGTGATTGTTTCTAAGACTAAACCAATGTCTTTATTTTGAATGCAGGAGTTATATCATGAATTGCATGCCTTGGACAGATTTGATCAAGATTACCGACGCAAGCTTCAAGAAGAGGATAATCCAAATACTGCACAAAGAGGTAAATGCAGGCTTGGACAAACACTAGGTCCTATATTCTTGTATTGTGTGTTAAAAATAGTTATTCTGTGTAGAATCTTGTTATTTATGGCATGTTTTCAATGGAAACCTGACATATCCTACATATCCTATAGGTGAATTTCCTGTAGCAAATTATTTTTAGGAAAAAAAACTATTACAAAAGTTCCACAGTACCGCCAAATAAAATCCTGCTTTGAACTCATGGAACTCTTTTAAGAGTACTGATGAAACTTCCAAATATTTATCTATAATAAAATTTAAGTAAATGCTCAAATTTTCCTGCACAAAACAATGTGTTAATCTCACAAAAATAAAATCTATTTCTTCCATAAATGTGGTGATGGTAAAATGACTCTGGGGAATGTGAGCAGTCCACACTTGTTGAATTTGCTAGAGAACCTCCACCATGGCTTCACACCAGTTTTAAGTTTTCTATTCCTTGCTCTCCTCAATTTCCAAACCAATGTTGTTTGTTAAGACCCGAAAGATCTTCCATTAAAATAAAGATAGAAAATCAAGTGTTAATTAGCAGGAAATATTTTCCTTCTATTCCTCATAAACCATTTTGTCGTGGTGAACAGAAAATTTGTAGTGCTATAAATAAATCTGTCTAGATGAGTAGATGTCCAAATATCTGATTAAGGAAGTATTTTCAGTTTAAGAAATCATGTTATAACTATTTAGTCTTTGTTTCTATTACCAGTGTATTCTTATTTTTAGGTTATCAATATTTATCACATGTGTAGGTGACAGCCTTGCAATTTTAAGAGCAGAATTGAAGAGTCAAAAGAAGCATGCGAGAAATTTGAAGAAAAAATCACTGTGGTCCAGGATTTTGGAAGAGGTAAGAAAACTAGTATTTACTGATTCTTGTGTTTTTATGTGCGGGTATAGGATGGTCCTTATTATGATGGAAGCTCAAAGTCTAAAATAGAGATTGATGATTTGTTTGTGCTGCACTGTCCTGCATTCTTTGAATTATAATGGCTTCCTTTTATATTCTTCAGGTAATGGAAAAGCTTGTAGACATTGTGCATTTTCTACATTTGGAGATACATGAAGCATTTGGCAGTGCTGGTATGCTTTCGAGAACTGCAGATAATTGTTTATGATCAGCTTATTAATAATTATGGTTTTATTTCTTGTAACCTGATTAAGGATTATGGGGTGTGGGAAATGTTTCCAATTTTTTCCTGTCCTTGTCCCAACTTTTTCTTCTACTTTAGTCTTTCATGACAAAGCTGTAATATCAACCTTTTGCTTTGTTAAGATGCTGGATTGAATAAACATCTTTATATTTGTTTCCCTTTTTGACCTTGCAGACAATGATCAGCCAGTAGAAGAGTCTCCTGGCAGCTCTATGAAGTTGGGTTCTGCTGGTCTTGCTTTGCATTATGCAAATATAATAACTCAAATTGACACTCTTGTGAGTTCCATCATCTTACAAATCGTGCAGTCTACGATACTTCTAGTTGTCTTGGGAAGTTTAAATCATCCTAGTCCACATTAAGAAACATGGTCTTACCGTTATTGTTTCTTGTGTTTTCTTACTTTGTTTAGTAACAAAAACTTGAGAAGGGGAAAGAGAAGCAGGGAAACGGAAGCATTTATATCTATTTTATTGAATATCAAACTCATTATTGCATAATGGTTTCAATCATAAAAGGTGAAAACATCTTTATAATAGTAAAATAGTAACAGTAAATAGTATAATACTATGTTTCTTTTCAAGGAATAAATCTACTTGCAATTTAGAGCCACAAATGGTCATAATAGACAATAGCAGCACATTGTATCTAAGAAAATTGCAAGATGTTTGTGAAGGTAACTCTGTGCTGACATTTCAATTTTCTCAGGTGTCTCGTTCAAGTTCCGTGCCTCCCAATACAAGGGATGCCTTATATCAAGGGCTACCACCTAATGTAAAATCAGCATTGCGATCAAGACTACAGTCATTTCAACTCAAGGAAGAGG
>JASCZI010090829.1:0-12524 GCA_036250425.1 Stylosanthes scabra
AGCTCTCTTAACGCATAACGACCTCTCACATAAACCTCCAACCTTCCGTCTTGGCACCACCGGTTACGCCGGTAGTCCCAAATCCTCGAAGGTACATTCTGTACATCAATAAAATATATAAGTGTTAAAAATATTTAATAAATACTGAGGTTAAAAAAAAAGTATTTTGATTTTTTTTTTAATGTGTAAGTACTTTATCCCTAAACTTCTTTATTTTTTATTTTTGATGGGAAAACCCTAAACCCTAAGTTAGGGGTTAGAATATGGAGGGGTATAGTGATTGTGGGAATTATCATTAATTAACATGTTTAGTGAATTTCGAATAAATTCATAATTAAAATGTGCTACGAAATGTTTTTTGTCATGAATAATTTCGTCTTAAGTGTGGCGAAGAGAAAATCTTTGGTGTAAGGATGATGATTTAGATTAACAATATTATTTGGGTATAAAGTTTAATCAGTTAACATAGTCATATACGTTAGTCGATTAAGGTATTGAGTTAGTGTTTAGAGTTTGGATTAACAAATAGTGTCGAAATGATAATTACAGGATTTGAAAGCTTTCGAAGGAGATATACTGTGTTCATAATTAAAACATATTTTAACTTTAATATCAATATTTATATATTCATTAATTAATTTATAAATTTAATTGTTTAAAAATATCTATCAAATTTATTTATGAATTGAATTTTTTTATACTTGAGAATTTAAATTTTAATATATTTAACTTTTACTTTTAGATAGAGACGAGCCAAGTTAAAAGGAATGGGGCACTTGCCCCACTTGTTGAAAAAATATGAGTACTTATATGTATATGAATACATTTGCCCTCCTTGATATATTATTGTTGTCCCATAATAAATTATAATTGACTTTTTCGGATTTATACTAAAATATTTATTTTAATAAATTTAACATACAATAATATATATCTTCTTAAACTTGATTTAATATCAAAATTAATAATAAAATTTTTTATAATGATGTATTTTTGTAAGTATAGATAATTATCCTTTTTCAATAATTCTATGTGAGCAAGTGGTTTTGGTCAACTAAGTTCAACTAGGTCATTTATTTCTATGCTAAATAGAAAACTATTTCGTTGTCAAATAAAACTTTATTTATGTACAATTTTTTATACTATTTGACACCAAAATAATATTCTATTTAGCATAGAAATAAATCACTTGGTTGAATTTAGTTAGCCAAAATCACTTGTTTAAATAGCATTATCCTTATGATTTATAATTTAGGATTTAAAATTAAGAATTTATTATTTAAAATTTATAGTAATTTTTTAAAATCCAACTGATGATTAACAGAAAAAATTAGTTTCCTAATTTTTTCTAGTTAACATTGTATATTTAACTGTTATGCATAAATATTTTAAATATATGTAAGTAAGATTATGTTCACCAAAATACATGAATAAAATTATTATTTTTTTGTACTACTTATAGATGGTATTAGTTTCGGTATATTTTTGCCTCATTATTAAAATTTTTTGGGACTGTTAGTGCTTTTCAATTTTAATTTTAATTTAATAATTTCTATTATCATAATTTTCTTAATTTTTAATTTTTTTATTAAATTTATATTTTTATATTTTTAATTTTTATTTTTTCCTTCTTGTTTTTAGTAATTTTCTATTTTTAACTTTTTTAATTTTTTTTTATATTGGGCTTTTTAAAAACATTATCTTATTAGATGAAAAATTATCCCTATTCCACACCTCTGTAGAAGAAGGGAAGAAAGAAAAAACAAATGTGGCTTGGTTAGGATTTTTGTCTTTTGGTTCTCGGGGAAGGAAATATATTATGGAAGATTTTTTTTATTTATTTAAATTTTATTTACATGAATTTTAATTATTAGAAAAGTGGAAAAACTTGTAAGCAAAGCATTATGTTGCAGATGTCAAGTCTTAAATAACCTGTTCCCAATTTTCCATATGTAATAAAGTCTTATTTAATAGTATTTTTTAAACCGAATCTTCATATTTTGTGAATTCACTTTTCACTCATAAAAAAATAATTATAAACCAACTCTGGTTTTACTTTAATTATGATGACAGTATGGTTCATTAAGAACCTATTTATACTTTTCTCACCATAAAAAGCTCCTAATATCATGATTTTTAAATAGTGCAAAATATTTATGCGGATATATTTAAAATGAGTCCTTATTTATTAGAACAACATTTCACGATGTAGAAGATAATAAGATATCACTTTCCGAGTAAAAAAATGATTAGCTAATAATATATTAAAACTGATCTTATTATCTTATTATTGCGTGCAGCACATAAATTATAAATATTAAATAGGCCTATTAAATATTGCCTTTTGCAATTATATATCACCTACGCTCACCAAATATTCCAGAATACACAAATCTCGTAAATGATATATGGTTCAACGACCAAAAGAAAACTAGCAAAACATATCAATCAACACCAAACTTATACCCTTAAACAGCTTAAACTTGAGACCATATACAAAGATGAAAACTTGCATCTGAAATTTGATTCTATAAATAAATAAATAAATTAAAGAATATCACTTTGCTTTTACTCTATATAAGTCAATTCCACTCAACTCAAAATTCAGTTTAAGTCCCAAGTTTTCCCAGCAGCCAGTCGTGTCCAAATAAATAATAACATCAAATTAAATTAAGAAAGTAAACTAATTTTCTTTCTCTTTTCTTTTTTTGAAAAAGCAAAACCATAGAAGCTATATAACACGTGGTTAGAGAAAGGCGTGAGAGAGAGAGAAAGAGAGTTCAGTCGTGAGAAACCACTCCTCAACAGAAACAGAAACATTAGCCACTCAAACTCTTCTTCTATTCAATCCAATTCAATTCATCTCAACACACAAAAACATTCAGAGATGCGTTGCTATTCCGGTTTAACCATCCCACCCACCGATCACCGCTTCTGCGTCCCCACCGCACCAAATCCCCTCTCTCTAAGGCCAATTCTTCGCCCAAACCGAGTTACTCTCACCTTCAAGAGCCCCAGGGCCACCCTCAACGGCGCCGCCGCCGCCGAGGAGCTGGCAGCACCGGCGCTTTCGGACCTGAGCTTCTACGAGCTTCTAGGGATTCCGGAATCGGGGTCGCTGATGGAGATAAAGCAAGCGTACAAGCAACTTGCAAGAAAGTATCATCCGGATGTGTGTCCACCGGGTCGGGTCGAAGAGTATACGAAGCGGTTCATTCGGGTCCAAGAGGCTTACGAGACGCTATCGGATCCCACTAGGAGAGCCATGTATGATAGCGACATGGCTAGGGGAGTTCACTTTGCCTTCAATGCTCGTAGAAGTTACCACCACCACGATCAGGTTTTTCCCCTTTTTTATCCGTTGAAATTTCAAATTTGTTGTGGATTTTTGTTTCAGATTTAGTTTTTTTTTTCTTTTTTTATTCTTGTTTGTTCGTGATTAGAAACAAGCTTAGGGTATCTGAAACGCTTGGATTAATTGATTTGTTTACTCTATTTTCAAGATAGGGTTTATAGCGAAAAAGTTCATGTAAACTGACTTAGCCTAACCAACTTGGATTCGAAATTTTTTCCTGTGCATATATTAATCCATTGGCCAGCGGCATACCTTTAAATGGAGCTCAGATCTATGTTGGATTAGTCCAACGGGTTGGGGATACCGTGGACAACCAAAAAATGATGTTACTCCTTTGGATCTGTGAAAATTTTCCCTGCTGATTTATGTTAGCAATTTTGGGATTTTGCTCCTTCTCTATATTCTCGTTGACTTGTTTGAATGGATTTGTATTGATTTTAGTTTGGATTGAGTCAACTTCAACCCCCAGTTCATAATCCCAAAGACTTGATAATAATTGTGAATTATAGTAGTATTTTAAAATTCAATGCATATATGTGACTCTTTGAGCACACTTTTGAGTCAGTGGACGTGTATACGTAACCAAGTGAAGGGCTAATTAGAAAACCGACGAGTCCATTACGATTTACATGAATTGACTATGTTTTTCTAATTATTTATTTATTCTGATAATTCCTTCAGAATTTTATATCATGGTGATGAGTAATTTGTAGGTCCTACCAACATGATTCATGCCTTCTAAACATATGGAAGAAGTACAACTCTTTATTATATTGCATTTGCTTGTTATTTTTTGTTTCTAATAGTCCAAGCGATTTGATTTGTACTCAGGTTGAACATAAGAGGGAGTGGAAATCTCGTTGGCAATCACAGCTTTCTGAGCTGAAAAGAAGAAGTAGGAGCAAGAACATGGATGAAGGAGGGAACATGTCATGGGCAGCAAGAATGCGCCAGCAAAGAAATGGATCAGCAGATGAATCATGACTTTGATTTCCATTACTGTTCTCCAATCTGTGTATATGTATGTGTATATATATCTCTATCATTTCCACGCTAGTTTAGATCATAAATATATACATACTATTACTTTCGGTTCACAAGATGTCGTTTTGACTTTTATGGTATTTTCATAAATTGATGTATCTACTATAAACAAACTTTACCTTGATACATTAATTTATAAATTTACTAAAACAAAAGCTGAAACAACAGTTATGGTAAATCGAAAGGATAAGTCGGTAAATGTTTAGAATAATCTAATTGTAGGTGATTATTGTGCATCACAGTTTGTGATAAACATGAATTCTGGTGTCGTTTTCTTGGCTAAAGTATTTTGTCTCTACTAATCATTCAGCACAGTTGAAGACTTTAAGTGTATGTACTTGTCGCAAGCTTCCAATCAGAGAGATAAGGGGATAATTATGATGTCGACACATAACAAAACTAGACACCACATAGCAGTGCACCTCGCCAATTTGGATGTAGAATTCTAGCAGCTAGCAAGCAGCCCCACTTGTGCCTCAGTGTTTATCGTAATTGTCTCTAAAATCTAAATATATCAGTCACAATTATTATGAACTAGTACCTGTCACTAATATGGTGCAGTTGCCACATATTTAATGCTCATCCCTTATATTAAACGCTGAACGTTCCAAAAACGATTTGATTTTTATAGAAGCGTAGAAAAAATCATATTATTTTCATCGATCATATAATTACTCATATATTCAAAACCAGCCCTAATTTAGCCATGGTATATAAAAATACTTATTTGAATAAGAAAAGAAGATATAAAAGAGAGTCGGAAGGCAAGAAAATATTAGAATTGCATCTCAATAGTTTGGACACGTGAAAAGAAAATCGATAAAGCATGAGGGTGAGATAGAAGGTGGACATGGGTAAACAGCAAAGAAAGACATAAGAAAACTATCCATGAAGTGATCAAACGATATTTACATATAAACGATCTCTCTATAGACATGATAAAGCACCGTGGTATTATTTGGTTCATATAGCCGACTCCACTTAGTGGGATAAAGTTTTATTATTGTTGTATGTAAAAATATTTATTTATGTATTTGGTATTTTATAAATTTTTTTAGTATATTATTGTAAACAAAGTTAATTATTATTTTATTATAAGTTTGATTATTTATATTGCGACGAGTTTGATATTTTAGTAACTGTTTAGGTAGTTGAATAATTAACCATAAAATTATAAGAAACATTTAAGGTGTTTTATAGTTTACGGTAACTCAATCATTTTAATCATTAATTTTAAAATTAACGGTTAAAAGCACTGAATTATCATAAACCATGGATTATCCAAAATGCTTCCAAAACTATATGTTTTTGTTTTTAAGGGATATAATTGGGGATAGATTTGTTCATTTTCTATGTTTAAGGCGGGAGAGATTTTTAGGTTTCAAAGTAAAAAGTTAAAAGTAAACCAAAACAAAAGAATGAATGCGTTTAATACATTGAAAATTTAAAGTTTGTTAGATATATTTTATACTAGTATTTTACCCGTGCGATGTACGAGTTTTATATTCTAATTTAACGCAATAAATTATATATGTAATAACTTATCAATTAAATAAGTGCAATCAAATTTAAATACATTGAGTTACGTGACTATTGTAAGATACATGACTATCGGAGACGTCTATGATCGGTATGTTTATAAAAATTTAGCACAACTCTATTCCTACACTTGAAGTTCTCACCAATGAGGCTAAATACGAAACATATGATTAGTCTCTCCCCTCTTTCTCATTCTCTCACATTCGCTCTCTCTATCTTCTCTCTATCTCCTTTCTCTCTATTTTTTTTATTTCTCTTTCTCCCCTGCTCCCTCACTCTATCTTCCTCTCGTTCTCTTTCTTTCCGCATCTCTTTCTCACTTTCTTTTCCTCCCTCTCTCTCTCCTTCCAATTTTTTTCTCACCCTTGTTCTCTCCTTCTCTCTATTTCTATATCTCTCCCTCTTTATCCTTTCCTCCTTTCTACCCTACTCTTTCTCTTCCTATCCCTCTCCCTCTCTCTCTGTCTCTCTCTCTTCCCCTTCTCTTTCTCGCTCTTATTCTCTCTTCCATACACTCTCCTCTCTTGGTATCTCTCTCCCGTGCTTTCTCTCTCCCTCTATCTCTCTTCCTTCCCCTTCTCTTTCTCTCTCTCATTCTCTCCCCCACACACTCTCCTCTCTTGGTCTCTCTCTTTGCGCTTTCTCTTTATCTCTCCCTTGCTCCCTTTTTTCCTACTCTCTCTTTTGCTCCCTCCTTCTCCCTCTCTTTCTTTCTTTCTTGTCCTCTCCTCCTTCCTTTCCTCTCTATCCTTATCTTTCTTTGCATATCCCTTCCCTTACTCTCTTTCTTTATCTTCCTTTTCTCTCTCTCATTTTCTCTCTCCTTCTCCCCCCACACTATCCTCTCTCACTCGTTCTTTTTCTCCCCTGCGCTCTCTCTCTTGTTCCCTCCCCCTCTCTTTCTCTCCATCCCTCGCTCATTCTTATGTTCCTATCCCTCTCCGTCGTTCTCTTTATCTCCCTTTCTCCCTCTCTCCCTCTCTCCCCTATCCCTATCTCTCACTCTCTCTCCCCCTTATTCATTTTCTCTTTTCCTTTATTAAAATTACTTTAGAAAAATATCACAATTAAAAATAATTAAAAATAGATATTTTATTGAGCATATTCAATTGAATTTTAAATTCATTAACTACATGTTTACAATTTTAAAATATCACAAACTAAAAATAATTTAAAAAAATAAAAATTTTGATGAAGCACTTTCAATTATATTCTAAACTCATTAACCGATTTTTCATTTCAAAATTTAAATTCATATATTTCTTTAGTTACAATTAACAAAAATGTCTTTGTAAATTTAAAATATTACAATTAAAATAATAAAAAAAATATTAATGTGTACTTTGAATTGAATTTTAAATTTATAAACTATATGTTTATAATTTTAAATTTAAATTCAAATTCAAATTAAAATTGCTTTAGTTACAATTAACAAACTTTTTAAAATAATAATACTAAAATTAATTCGAATTTCAGATAAAAAGTTAGTTAAAGATAAAAACAAAAATAATAATTAAATTTTAAACACAATCAAATATCACCATTAAAAATAATTAAAAAAACAAAAATTCTAATAACGATACTTAAACATTTAACCCCTAAATTCACTTTCTAGTCGTCACATTAGCAATTGAGCTTCCTAATTGTATACTAGACACCTAAATATTTAATCCCCAAAATTCACTTTTTAGTCGACACATTAGCAATTGAGCTTCCTAATTGTATAGTATTAAGATTAAGATTCAATAAACTTGAGCCTTCTGTAAAGAGATATTTATGATAATAACTGGGTAGAAAGAGCTTGTTATATAATTCAACAACATCATCATCCAATACGTTGAAAACTAAAATGTGTGCAACTAAGATCAACCATATGCATATGGATTGTTTAATACTATCAAAGTATCTTTATAAGGGGAGGAATAAAAATAAAATAAATAACCCAGGCGGCTCCTTTTGAAAAGAAAAAAAATGGGTTTCTTTTGAAAGCATCGTTCTTGACAAAGCATGATGATACCTTGTTAATCTATACATTTAACACATCTTAGGATTGACTAACTTATAATAATGAATTCATGTATTTTGTTTTTCTGGCACGTGATTTATTGTATTAGCATTTTGCTGTTACTATATGATACGAAAATGATCGATAATATCGTCAACCCACTCGTAAAAATCAGTGAATTAACTTGTAAGTTATTCATACATTTTCTATTGATCTTGTGAATATTCGGACTAGTTTTTTAAAATCAAAATAAAAATAAATAATGAGTAGTTATTTCCACTTAATAGAATAATATTATTTTAGCAAACAACGTAACTCGTAAGAGCTAGCCATTAGAAAATGGCAAACACATATTAACACTCGCACACAAACATGAAACATAACATGTCTAATGACAATTATTCAGTTACAACTTACAACCACTTCATTCTATTACATTTGGTGCACAATAATAACATATACTTAATTAATTAAAAATCACTCTCAAGCAGAAGACCATTAATCTTGAGCTCAGATTTAATCTTCAAAATTTGATCCTCGGGCAAAATCATGGTCACAAATTTGCCATCAGAGCCATTCTTGTTAGCACCTTTAGGCCATGGCATAACCAAAACAACTCCATCATCTCCAACACCTTGAAGTGTAGTGTAAACAAACCTTGGTTTTTTTCCCTTCAATTCCAAGTCATACACATTGGTTTCTTCTAAGTCAACAAAACTCAAATTTGCACCATACACAAAGAAATCAGCCACCCCTTCATCTTTTTCCATTGCTTCTTCAATTTGATTCCTTTCGTCGATTCCTTGTTCGGCAAGCATGCTTGCCAAAACCTTAAAATCAGTCTCAGTTATTGAAGTTTCACCTCCAGCTTCAACCTTGCTTATCACTTGATTGTTACCAATTATATCATTGCCATGACCCGGGTCGGGTTTGCATACGGTCACGGTTTTGGGCTCGAAACCGGGCCTAACTCGGGCCACACAATGCCAAATCACAGCACAAAGGGATTCAAAAGGAGGAGTTTGGTCACCACTTGGGCCCCAAATTTGGGCCTGTAAGTAGTTCATTTGAGAGCCAGTTAGTTGGAAGGAGAATGTGTCCATTTTGCAGTTGTTGGGCAGGATCCAGTGGTCGCCAACCGGGTCAACCCGCTTTGAAGAGACTGGTTCCGTTTGTGGCCCATGTCCGGTGGGTTTTGGGACGGGTCTTGGGATATTAATGGGCTTATTTAGGTCCAAATATGTCATGGATCGTCCCCAGGTGTTGATGAATTCAAAAGCTGCAAATGGGTCACCAAGTACATGGGCCCAACTAAGGCCCAAGGAAATTCCACCACACCTAAAATGAGTTACCTGAACTTATAAAAAAAAACAAAAGAAGACAAAGTCATGAATTTTCTCCATATCACTGTATATGCATGTGAGGGTGGTTAATAGGTTAGTTGTTAAGTAGTATAATTAATTAGATTGATGTGTGGTTAGTTGCTATAATAGGAGATTTTATCAGTTTTTTTTTTTTTTGTTCTCATGTATCTTTTCATCCTACCCATTTTTATGAAACTGACCTACATCCAACACCTTTAATAATCCTTTATAATTAAGAGGAGTATCTAATAGTTTTCATTGCTTAATTTAAATTTTGGTTCAGTTATTGCCAATTGAGGGAACTTAATTTTGATTGAGAAGCGGTTGTGTCTTTTCTCTCTCTAAATTTAATTCGGATTATTTTAATGATACAATAATAATACACGCCAAAAAACAATCCCTAACTTTGACTTATTGTTTTCAATAGTAGAAGTTTCAATTATTGAAAGAATAATAAAAGGTGTATTTTTAAAACAATCCACTTTTTGTATTTTATTATAATTATATGAACCACTATAAGATGGAATTATTGAAGAATAATAATTAAAAAGGGTATATTTTCGAAAATTATATATGTTTCAAGTACTTACCAAGGCAAGTAAGAATTTAATTTTTTTTATGCACAGTGTAAAGATATTTTACACGTATATTAAATTATGTAATGTTTGGTCACAAAAAAAAATTACATGACGTTATATTAAAAAAATATATATATATTTTTAATGATTCCGTGATTGATCATCCGAAAACATGGATATAAATGACTTCGATAACTAATTCTGATATAAAATTAGAAGATAAGACAAAAAGTTACAAAAAAAAAATATTATTTAAACCTGGGTAAAATAAAACATATGACACATTTGGTTTATCAAAAATGATATATATTATTAAATAAAAATTTGAAAATCAAATGATTCTAAGACTAAAAATTTATTATTGTTTGTTTTATAAAATATATACCTAACCATTTTGGTGTGTCTCACGAATGCTTTTCTCAAACGTCCTCAAATAAAGTATGAATATCATGCATTAACACTGACAACCATAGTAAGCCTGCATTTATGCAGAGAACTACCTTTCTCAGTTCTCTCTAGTCACTATTATTTGTATTTTGTAGAATTTTATCATATACCACATCCTTATTTTTATTTACAGTATCAATGTACATAAGAAAATAATATAAATAGATACTGGAAAAGATCGGAACTAAAAAATTCATAAAATAGAGTTCTTCAAATTTAATAGGGGAATGGAAGAATTCAAAACTTTTTTTGTTTTTTCTATAACATTAAAAGTCGGTGTATCATTTACAATTTTACATAACTATAATACTACTACTATCTACTATTTACTAAAACTGTGGTCCATATATATGACATTAAACTTTATTCATCTAGTTTTTTAGCCTTTTATTTAGTTAAGGTTTAAATAGATAATTATTTATTTTAAGGGTGTAAACAACAGCATCATTATTATTATTATTATTATTATTATTATTTTCTTATAATATTCATTAGTTAAACTAACATTAGCAGTTCCTAGTTAGTTGAGAGAGAGAGAGAGAGAGAGAGAGAGAGCACCTCCATCCACATTAATAGCTTTCTTTCGGTTATTGATTATTTTGTTGTGTAGTTATTAATTTTACTTCAAGTATATGAGAGGATGTGACATATGTAGATATGAAAATTACAAAGTAAAAGAGCAAAATATTTAAGTGTTTAATTTTAATATACTGAAGTGTAAAATGTTTTATATAATGGTATAATTATATTCGTTTGTTTTGATAATAAATTATGAAATAAATAAAAAAAAATTATTTTTATTGATGTAGCGTTATTTAATTGATCAGTAGTATGTGTAAAATATTTTTATCGTGATTGTATTAAAATTAAATTCAATATTTAAATAGAATATATATATATATATATCACTGTTTATGTTATTCTTTTTATACAAGGTACTTCATATATCATCATTATTATAAGACAGCAAGATTTTATTAGTGTAGTCTAACATGATATCTTTAAAAAAATTACGTATTATTTATTGACTTATATAAACAGTAATCAATAAAATTACGGTTTTATAAACACAAAATGTCTGACTTGGCTAGTATTGATAAATAAATATCACATGCAAAATTAATTAAAACAAGCAACTAATGCATCTCATAATAAACATGTGATAATTAAGTATTATGATGTGTGATGCAAAAGATTATGTATGTGTATGAAGAGCACCTGCAACAAGATGGAAGGAGAAAAGGATAAGTCAGGGCCAATGACTTGTTGAGAGGCCAACAACTTGTAGGAATCCCAATCTTTCATTTCAAGCCACTCATCTAAGCTTTTGTCACACTTTGCTTCGATGAACCTTGCTCCACAATCATTGCACTTTATGAAGGGCCGCCCGGATTCCGATCTCCGGAACCGGCCGCAGGTTATGAAGTAGTGGTTGAACCAAGAAAACATTCTTTCCTTTATCCGCATGATGGTTATGCCTTGTGCCACTTCATTGTCAAAGAAATAAACTGTTCTAAGATAATGAAGTTTCATGGTCAAGTCTAGGCCGGTCGGACTGTGGAACACATCTGTTCCACTAACCTGGCCTGGCCCGACTGAAGATAATCTAATGTCGTATACTAAGGTCTCTTCTTGTGGATAACCCATGTCAATTAAACAAAAAAATTTGAAAACTTTGTGTGTGAGAGATTTTTTCTATATATAATTCAGAAAGGGAAAGTGTTGAGAGATAAATTAAAGGAAAAGAGGGGCTTGGATCGAGAGAGGTTGCCAACAACAATATATAGAGAGAGTGATGAGTGGGGGTTTGAAGAGGAGGGACCATATATGGATGGTGGGAGATTTAATGTAAACTTATTGTGCCTTCACTCCCAATTGGTTAGTACACGATAAACGGTTAGGGACTTCTTTTTTGTAATTTTTTTAAAAAAAATTAATGCTGCTACTTATCTTCATTTCCTCTTATGGTTATTGAGGTACATATAAATCACCAAACATGGTAATTAAAATCATATTAGAGATTTAGAGGTAATAAATATGTTATTACAAATTTTAGGTACATACGTACATAAAATATTGTATATTAAGTTATATAATAAGTTAATTTACGATTATTGTCTTCTTAATGTTACTCATTAATATATATATATATATATATATATATATATATATATATATATATATATATATAA
>JASCZI010090829.1:29780-41092 GCA_036250425.1 Stylosanthes scabra
TAATTAAATAAAACCTTGGCCAAGGAGATTGAATAAATAAGGAAATTAGTTTCTAGAGTCATTCATTAGTTCATTATAATAAAGTCAACAAGTTAGAGTTTGACAGTTATACCATACTCTAAAGGTTAACTGGTAGCTGGAAAGATGGAAGGAATTATACTTTGTTTTTTCATTGGTTCTGACAAGTATAATTACTTCATACTATCGGGTCGTCGAGGAGTGTTGCTAGACGCCAACCTCGATTAGTAAATTTAGTTTGACTAATTTGCTACCCGCTTAGTGTTGAATCTATAAGGTCACATACTAACGAGTGTTCTGATCTTTGCTAAAGAATTAATTAAATTATTATTTGATTCGATCATATAGATAATTATTTTAATTCAAATGGAATATTATTATATTATTTGTTAGCACCAATGATATAATAATAGTAAGATAATTGAGAATGTTTGTGTGATGGTTAAAGAATAATCTGTTATTCTTAAATTTGAAGATTGGATAAGATTCTATCTAAATCTGTTTAAAATTTAAAGATTGAATAAGATCCTATCTAAATCTTTTCAAATTAATAAGATTTCAATTTGAAACTAGATAAAATTAAATCTGAAATAAGATAAGATAAGATCCAATCAGATTTCTAAGATTTAAATCAGTTACAACCTCATACTATAAATAGGTGTACCCATTAGTAGTGGTACTCATTCGATGAAGTATTATTCTTTTACTTTTACACATACAAACATACAAGTTTAGTTCTTAGTGAAGAATTCTGATCACAAAAAGTTACAAGAGATTTCTCAGTTATTTTCATTGGTCAAAGAGTTGATAGCAAGAATCAATCTCGGTGTGGATACGCATAGTTACTTTATTACTTCCGCTATGAACACATGGTAATCCTACATGTCAATGGACTAACAGGATTTTCATGCCAACCCTAATTACTAGCCATAGCTAGAGACTATGATATTATTATCGTATAGGGTAATTTTAATTTTGTAATCAATGTATCTCCAGCAGCAATTAAATCAACAACGTATCTAAAATAGTGGATAACATGTTTTTCGTGTCGATAATATAATTGATTGAAAATTAGAACTAAGAATTAAAAAGAATAATCTTCAAAAAAATGTGTTTAAAAGAGTAAAAGAAAAAAAATAAATATGAAAAATTATAAAAATTATTTCACGAGTGTATACAAGTGGATTGGAAGTATGTTTACTTTTTAACTATATTGAATAACAAAATTCTAAATTTGATTTCACATAAAAATGTTAATTAAAATAAAAATTAAAAAATAAATTATTACAAAATTACGTTGACGTTTTAATAAACCTAAATAAAATCTTAATTTCAAAATTTTAAATATATAAATATGTTTGTAAATTTGATAAAATGATTTGTTTTTCAGATAATTTGAGCTTGTTGAAAGAAAAAAGATGCGCGAGCTGCGAAGACAGCAAGTGAAGGATTGGAAGCCATTTGCGAAAGCACATGTGCGTTGGTTCCCATTACAAACTGCAGATTTACACGTGGCGCTACCCCAGCCTCTCACTTCTTCTATCCCTCCGCACACGTGTCGGTTTCGGAAGGGAGTAAGGACTAAGAAACAATGGAACATCCAATGCCTTGGAAATTCTAGTGCTCTACTAGTCTACTAGTAACCATTTTACTTTCTTAAATTTTTCAAAATAAATCATTAATATTCCTTTTTCATAAATAGTTAAAATAATATAGTTGGTTAATAATTTTTTTATTAATTATATATATCGACTATAAAACTGTTGATTATATAGTATATACTTATATATTTACTTTTTACCCTCCACATATTGCTTATAAATCCATTTATATATGTTTTATACTATTTGTACAATTAATAAAATTGAAGATACTCTAAGGTTGTTTAATTATTTAAAAAATATATTCTAATATTTTTAAATTTATATATGAATTTCACCGTCATAATTTAAATAAGATTAAAGTATTATTTTTTTTAACAAAATGATTAACAACTTTAGAAAAAACTTAATCCAATAAAATTTTAATTCATTAGTTACTTATATGCACAGAATTCAATCTACATATTTATATATAAGCAAACTTAACCATTTAACTTTATTTATATGTTTCTTTATTAAAATAATATAATGTAATAGATTAATTATCTAGAATTTAATTCAAATGGGATTTTTTATATTTAAATAAACTATATAAAGAGGTTTATTTTATGCCAATACATTTATATATATAAGAATGATGATTTGTCATGTAGTAATTTCCTTCTCTTAAATGAATACTAACCTATATTATAGTTTTTTTTTTTTTTTGTCTAACCTATATTAGAGTTACTTACATAATAATTATTTCTGGTAAAAAAAGTATAAATCCAAAATATTCTTATTAATAATATGATTTAATTTGAAAAATGAAATAGTGTTTTCACCATAAAACCTTATGACAATCACCTAACTATTCTCCAATTATTTTCACTGAATTGACTGTATATACATTTAATTCTCATTTAAATAGAAGTAAAATAAATAGCAGTCTGTCCATCCAATTAAAATGAACTGAACAACATATTGTATAGACCACCTTTCTCACATGAATTGTCTCCAAATTGAATAGATCTATTCATAACAGGAGTCACATATCAAATTCGTTAACCTGGCTTCTTCTATTTATGTCATAATGCATGTTGAATCCAATTTTATTTTCTTATCCTTTATCTAAGTCATAAACTTATAGAAATTAAAAAGATAGAGTTGTGTTTAAAGAATGTATGTAAGCCTAATTAATCTCCATTGAAATTCACAATATGAAATTTACATGGAATGAGTACATGAAAACATTAGCAAAATAATTTTCATTTTCAAAGTACTATGAAAGATCTGAAGAAGTAGATGAAATGCTGAGTTTCTTAATAATCTTGCACTCATGTTGTGTTTCAAATTGAGGGATAGAGCTTTGTTTAAAGGCTGTAATTGAAATTGACAATATGAAGTTTACATGGAAGAGTACATAAACACATGGCAAAAGTATTTTAATTTTTAAAATAGAATATAAGAAGTAATTGAGAGGATGAGTTTCTTAATATTCATATACGATTATTTGGACTAAATAACATGAATACATTATTATTATTATTATTAATAAATATTAATAACAATTAATAGGAAGATAAGTAACCGAAGATCATCATCATGTTTTATATATTATGATATCATTAAATGCATATGTATGAATGGTTGAAATTAATGTATCTTTTGGTGTTATTTGTATATTACTTTCATTTACATAGTTGGAAGCCAATCTATAAGTATACCAAATGGGATGAATATTAAGAAAGTAATTAACTTATGATTGTCCAGAATGATATAAATAAAACACATAATTCTTCTTCATGATCCTTTTAAGCCAATACTTCAAATAATTACAAAGAAGAATAAACATAATCGTGCCAAATTAGATAAATGAGGATGAGTTTTGTATGAATACAAGTTTAACATATTTTACTTTAAACTACTGTATGTGTAAATAAGGGGGTATTCCATTGAAGGACAAGTTTTAGGTAAAACAAGATATGTTAAGCAGCACCAGCCAAACTTGCAAAATTCAATTTTCAAACAAGACACAAATGCTAAAGTTGAAAACTGAAATTATGACTGATGTAGCCTGAAATTGATATAGACAAAGTCCCAATCATTCATCTAATTTGTGGTTAACCCTGACACCTTGGTTATTTCTAGTTGACTTTCTCTGGTAACTAAACATGCAAAGAATTCATGTAGTATGTAAAGAAAATTATGATTATTTATTAAGATTCAAAGACATTAACTTTTCATATTTAATACATATACTGCTATTGCTGCTCTATCTTGACGTGATTATCGTAGATATGGGTGTGTGCCTGTGTGGTGGTCCATCTTAATAAGACATAAGACAGGTTTTGGTTTTGCATGTGTTCTGTTTTATTTTATTTTTTCATGTGTGGTTTGTGAATTATGATGGTCAAAGGTAAAACTAAATACAGTGCATGTTGAATTCTATGAATTTAACCACTTTCTTGGATCCCTTTGTTGGGTGAAAAACAATGGAGCGCATGCCTCATGCATTGAGGCTTTTTTGACTAGCTACTTTCCGTTCCATGTTTTCATGGCCTTTTCATAACACATTGGAGAAACAAAACAAAATTAATAAGTAATAATTATCATAAGAATAGTAATTAAAAGTCTTAATTTATCTTTATAACTATACTCTTAATATTTAAATGAATAAAAAAATAATAAATACGCTATTTTTTAAAACCTTACAAAAACTAAAAAAAAGGATAAATAAGATAATAAACTAAATCGAATTATTTTCTTGTCATAATTACAATGCTTTTATATACAAGAGTTCTAATTCAATCCAAATTGCACTAATGCACTCTAAAGTGAAGGGCAGTTGTTTAACTCTTTCTGGCAACTTTACTCACTGCAATGCAACTACACTGATATTTTATTCTAGCTGAGTAGCTACAGCTGCTCATTTTTCTTCAATTAGTAATTAGCGATTACATATGAATATTTAACTTGGAATTTTTTTTGCAGTAATTTGTTTGATATTATTTACTCTATTTTTTTGTGAAAATCATTATTTATTATTTTTTTAAAAAAAATTTGCATAGATTATTTTGTACACTTGTCTTATACCACTTTTTATAGTGTAAAAAATGAATCTTTTAATTTTTCCACCCTTTTTAGTAAAAAAAAATGTGCAAAAATAATAAATATATGTATGAAAATAGTGCTTATATTTCAACTCTTACTCTTTTTGTTGGACTCGCATATAGTTCCACTCTTTTTTTTTTGGGGGGTCTGTCACCCTTTGTTTCCTGTCATACCAGAAATGATTGGATCGATAAGCTCAATTCTTGGCTTCTGGTTGGATCTTCTTTGGGTCTTTTTAAAATCTCACATTATAGGTTAGGTTTTTGTCGCAAATCTGATCTTAATTAGATTTATGAAATACAGAGAGTGAGAGTTTGGGCCTCCCAGAATTTGGACTACCATTACACTTTTTTTTGTATTTTAAACTCATAATTCATCATGACCAAAACAAAATCATAATTAATCGAGTCCAAAAAAGCTCATATTTCATAGAGAATAGAAAGTTTAAAATACTAAGCCCACCATGCCAAAAAAAAAAATCCCTAAGCCGTCCTTTCGCATATATAAGCTTAGGGGGGGAAAAAAATTATATTGACGTTTTTTTTCACATTTTTTATATTAAAAAATATAAAACCAAGTATCTTTTCTCGGTTTTTATTAATTAGTTTAATTATTAAAAATAAAAAATACAGAAAAATAATATCACACAAAAGAACAATATACATGACTTTATTCTGTTCAAACTTCAAACACAGAAAGAAACAAAAGCTACTTACTACAGTTTGGTTTTAATAATGCATCATACTTAACGTGGTTGTTCCCTGTTGGTTCTAGTGTCAAGCAGTCCTTGTCCTCTCCCAGTTACTTTCATCAACATCCAACACCTATACCATCGTTAATTCTGCACACTTTACTATATACTTTGTTGGAACCTTCTGTACCGTTCGTTCTATTCATCATGTTTCTACTTTCTATTATTATTAGTTTATTATTGCCTTATTACTTATATATATATATATATTAACCCTTGATTCGATCCATATATGGTTAGCACTTCTATACATGCGCTAACTATATATTATATAAATGATACACCAAGATATATACCATGCATGAATAACTTATTAATTAGGTTATCTTAGTCTAATAAATTTCAGATTTAGTACCTTACTAGCCTAATGATTATGGACTATGGGTTAACACCTTAATTAATTTAAGAAAAAGACTAAGAAACCAACATATTATGGTCAATAAGAAGTCAACATATAATTATGAATGATAACTCATATAAATTTTGGATGATAACTTAATTTTGGATGTATGAGTTATGAATAATATAACTCATATAAATTTTAAATAATAATTTAATTATTAACTTCCTAATGACTTCATAACATTAGTTTCCGTAGCATTTTTCTCAATTTAATAAATTTCCAATGAAATTAAAACAAAAACTCAGATCATAATATATACTTAATAAAGACTGAGTTGAATCCAAAACTTTAACTAGTTATAAATTGTGCCTTAAGCATTGGATCTCATCCATCCAAGAGACTGAATGATGAACAAATATCTTATGATCTTATCTCTATCTATATCTATCTTCTGACATACGAACGTGTTGGTTGTTCTGAGTATTGGCAAGTTCAAAGGAGGACCATGTTATACACGTGAGAAGCCAATCGCATCTGATATACTATCATTATCTCAGAAAAGAATTAGGCTAATACTTAACATGGTCTTAAATAAGTTTTGTTGTCTAATTTAATTTGCTGAAAATAAAGATAAAAAATGACTAAGATGATAGTCTTCTCTTTATGGTCGATTAAGAATGAACATAAACATGGTCCATAAATGCCTAAGGTTATAGCTAAATGTACGAAAAATATAATGAATTGACCTACGTTCCGCATGAGAAACACGCCTTGGAGGTGTTGCAAAAGACAAACAAAAAGGTTTCAAATAGAAAAGCTGTATGTTGATCATCGTTGATATGAAAGTGTGTTAGCGAGTAAATTGGAAAAATTTCTTAGTGCTTGTGAGTGATTGAGTTAGTTGTCTGTTAATTCCTTAACGACCTTTCCCTCGAATAAGTGATTCAGTTATTTGACTAATGCAAATTATTATCCAAATATCAATTGTACAAGCACTGGCACATGAAAAATAGAGGAAAATGGCAATGAATTAATTTCATTCACAATTTCATTATTACAAGGGTGAAAAATGGAGGAGATATATAGATCCATAACATAGGAAGTGTACCCCACCCCTTCATTATTACCTATCAGTTCTCCCTTCCAGCTCACAGACAGATACATATATACATATACACTTGGCCTTCCCTTTCCATTTTCCTTGCCTCATCGTCCTTTAATTTCTTGCTTTTGCTTTCTGTTTTATTATTATCTCACATTAACTTTGTCTCCTCCTTCTACACTCCACATTTATATGTACCAATCAATCCTCATTCATAATAATCTCCTCCATCATTCACGCCTCCAAGTATATGGACCACAATACACATAATAACTCCCACCACCACCCCCCTTCTCAACTCTCCCAACAAAAAATCACAATAATTCCGTATAACAACAAATAAATAATAATAATAAAAAACACGTGATGATGATGGCAAAATTATACCAATAAAAACCAAGATGAGTCCTGTTCCGATAGAAATGTTTGTATGACTTATTATTTGTTTACAACAAAACGAACATTTATATACTCATCGCAATATACTTCTATAAAATTAAGTATAATAATCCCATTATTTTGTTGAATGGTTTTATACTTTATTTTATAATAATAAAATGACGAGTATATACAAAAAAGAAAATAAATAAATAAATTTACGGTGATTAATTGTTTCCCTTTTTTGCCCCTAATTGAACTCCATAATAGCCAACGTACCACTTAACGAACTTCCTGAGGCCGGCGGCAAGGTCGGTGGTGGGCTTATACCCAAAATCCCGATTAGCCAAGCTCACATTAGCGTGCGTGAATGGAACGTCGCCGTTTCGTGGCATCCTAATCACGTGTTTCTTTGCCTTCACGTTCAGCAACCCTTCCAATATAGCCACCAATTTCCCCACCGGCACCGGCGACGTGTTTCCAAGATTGTAAACCCTAAGTTGAGCGGGTCCCCGCTTCTTCCCACCGCTCCCGGTGCTCTTCTCCGCAGTGTCCAGCGCCCCCACGCACCCCTTCACCACGTCATCAATGTACGTGAAGTCACGCGCCACCTCCTTGTCCTCCTGCGTCTGATACACATCAATGGTCTTCCCCTGAAGTATGTCCTTCGTGAAGAAGAAGTAAGCCATGTCAGGTCTCCCCCAAGGTCCGTACACCGTGAAGAATCTCAATCCAGTGAGGGAGAGTCCATAGATGTGGTTGTACGTGTGCGCGATCTCCTCGCCGGCTTTCTTCGTGGCGGCGTAGAGGCTAGCCGGCTGATCCGTACGGTGGAGCTCCGAGAAAGGATTCTCGGTGTTGAGTCCGTACACGGAGCTGGAAGAGGCCCAAACAATGGCAGGTTGGGGGTTCACGTCCTTGCAAACTTCTAGAAGGTTCACGAATCCCGCCACGTTGGATGCCACGTAGGATTGCGGGTTCTGCATGGCGTAACGAACTCCGGCTTGTGCAGCCAGGTGAAGCACGTGCGTGAAGGGAACCACATCGAAGAGCTTGATGAGTAACGGTTTATCGTTTAAGTCACCTTCCACGATGAAGATCTCGTGCTTCGATAGCAGGGCCTGCCGGGCCCGCTTCAACGACGGGTCGTAGTAGTCGTTGAAGTTGTCCAGTCCCAGGACACCTTCGCCGCGCTTCTTGAGAGCCAACGAACAGTGGGCTCCGATGAAGCCTGCTGCGCCGGTTACTAGGACCGTCATTCCGCCGGGGCGGTCCGGCTTGGCAGAGCGGTGGACCTGCTTCTCCCAGGCGGCACCGCCCCGGCCGAATAAGGCTGAGGAGAGGAAGTTAGTGTGGGAGTGAAAGTGAGGGGATTGGGATGAGATTGGAGGGTTGTGGATGGTGAAGAAGATGATTAGGATAAGTGCTGCTATAAGCGTAGATCGGAAGAGGATCTTGGAAGATGCTTTGAGGAATTTGGAGCTGTTGACCCTTCGGATGTAGCTCTGGTAACGTAGTAGCTTTAAGGATTTGCTTGTGTCTGGTGGAGATGCCATAGTGTTTAAAACGAGGCCTCTTATGGTGAGAGGAGAAGCTAAGTCAGATTGAGCCCTGAAGATGGGAGAGGGTGAAAAAGGTGAATATATATATTGGAAGCGAGGAGCCAGGGGGTGGGGTTGGTATTATTGGTTGAGAGGAGGTTTCTTTTTCTTATATAACTCGTGATTATCACAGATGGTAAATTGTATTGTCCACTTGAATTCAGGCATATTGCAAAGTCATGTGTCCTTGTCCAATTCCAGCATTAACTACCGCCAATTATTATTAGTTCCAATTCACAAAACCACCTAAAATTTGTAGAAGACTACTACTGCCCATAAAGTTGATTGTGTTGGTAATATATTCATTATGATTATTGAGTGATATTGAAAATAAAAGATTTAAGATATAAAAGTGGGCAAACAACAGATGATAAAATTGTACAATTCAGGTGCTTGACAATGATGTTTTAAATATAATTTGTGGTGTAATTTGCTTGTTTTGACAATATTGCAGACAAAGGGGTATGGCTTGATTTATTGATTTCTCTTTCATAAAAACTGCATTCATCATGCATGGAAATGGTGCGTTATTCTCTTTCATAAAAACTGCATTCATCATGCATGGAAATGGTGCGTTAGCAGAGTCGCCATATGAATACATCAAATATGTTTGGAAACCAAACAAATTTAAAAACAATATCAAATACATATGTCAATTTAGAGAAATATTAGATATTTAATTTCTAAAGTCAATTCTGAGGTATTTAAATCTCAGGTAAGCTACAATTATAGGTCATTTCAATGCAACTGACGTAAACAAATATTTTTTTAAGAAAATCGTGGGAGGTCCATGCGACCATATGACTCTTGTTGAGAATGTAAGTCATTTTCTGTCCAAATGAATAAAAAATGTGAAAAATGCTGAGCAGAATTTTGAAAAGCAAAATGCTATAAATAGTTGTGATGCCAAAGCTTTGATTGATCAAATTCTATAGCCAAAAGGCTGGCCGAAGTTCTAGAAATTTATTCTTAAGCCCCGTACATAGTAAGTGACTATTATTGTGGCTAGTGCTAATATCACTATATAAGTTGACTACTAAGCATAAATCTTCTTCACACAAAATGTGTAAGAACATTTCTTATTCTGACGGGCATTATTGGAATAATGTCATCACAACTTTCTTGCTCCTCCCATCCCAGAAGCTTTTTCCCATAACTCCCACTCTGTCTGCGAACCTCAAATTATCTGTCTAGACTCCAGTTGCCTTGTTGTCATCCTTAAATGCAACTAACCATGCCTTTCCTTTGGAATGCAGCAAAGATACTAACGGTGAAATTGGCTTTCCTTTGGTTCTTATAATGTTCGTTGATTTTATTTTTATGGTAGATCATGAATGAATTTGAGGAATCATCAGTAAGCCATTGAGATTTGGTGTATTTTAAAGACTTGAGTAGGTGGTTTATTGGTGTGGGGTTCACAGCACGCATAATCAAGAATAATAATAATTTCATTTCATTTCCTTTGATTCATCCACATAATAATTATAGACATAATAATAATTCTTTTTGTAGCAGTGACAAAATGAGAACAAGAAACAAAAGAATATTAATATTAAAAAGAAGAAGAAGAATTAAACTTGGAAAGGCCATGGCCAATCCTTCAAATCGTCTTGGCCCTGAACCTTGGCACTTGTCCTGACAGCAACACCATCACTTCGTTCAACATAAGAGTAGTACTTCAAAAAAAACGCAAGAGTGAGGACCACCCATTCCAAGAAGAATACCAAAGCAGAAAGGCCGCCACCAAGCTTGAGGATCACGGAGGCATCATCTTCCCTCACGTATGAATTCAACTGCCCAAGAAAGTCCCCAGTTCTCGTGAATATCAGCACCGAAACTGAGCCCTGGAAAATAGCAGTTAGCACGGTGGCCACCATGTGAGCAGAGTACCACCGGTTAGCATCTCCGGAGACGGCGGCGCAGGCAGAGACAGCTCCGGCAATGGTGAAGGCGTGGAGGAGGATCAAGAAGAAGCCGCAGAGGGAGGGGAGGAGGCGGAGGGAGAGAGTGAGGAAGATGCAGCTGGAGGCTGCGCCAAGGAGTATGTAATTGCAGAACAAGAAGAGCTTGTGGATGTGATAGTGCTTTTGACTTATTGACTCGCTCTCCATGGACAACCCCATTTCTATGTAAGAACTAAGAACAAGTGCTTCAAGATTCAAGATTTTTCGGTTGTTGTATGAATGGTGATGCTAATTAATTTTTAGTTATATTTATATAGATGCGGTGGATCTAAACGATCATTTAATTTCTAACACTTGCTTAGATGGAATGCAAATGTGTATGTGACCGTTGTAGAAGGGGACGGAGTTGCATGTTAACGGATAGTTTTATGGGAAACAAACACACATAATAAGGAAGGAATCCCTCCCACTGCCTCTTCACTTTTTTTTTTTTTTTTTTTTTTTTTTTTTAATTTTTAAAA
>JASCZI010090829.1:49024-67167 GCA_036250425.1 Stylosanthes scabra
TATGATATTTTCTAATTTGATAAACTAAATACTAATTCGTCATGTATTAAAATTTCATTTAAGAGTTTATTAATCATCAATGAATTTTTATATGTATATGATGAAATTCGAACCAAGACACTTATTTAAATAAACACTACACCAATCAAGTTGGTTAATCATTTAATTAGATTTATATATGTGTTTATATTGTTGTTTAAGAAGTAAATTTAAAAATAATTTATTTTGTTGATGGGTCAGTATTTTTTAGTCTTTTTTTTAAAAAAAAATTGACACTAACAATAATACAATATATTAAGATTATATTTTAAAGAATTTTAAGTATAAATTCTACTTTGTAAAAAAAATTTACAAAATGTTTTTTTAATATCAATTGAATAGTATGATCAATATTTTTTTAAGTAAAAAAAATTAATTAATATTAAATTAAAATAGTGAAATTTATGTATAACAAAAATTACAAAATTAATAATAATTAATCTCTTATTTATTATTTTACTAATTTTTTTCACATTTCTATTATTCATTATTGTTGGTATTCGTATAGTTCAGCTTCGGCCAATATGAAGCAGCCAGCGCAATCCCCTGAGTCACACATTATGCCAAAAGACACCAATTCTGAGTCTACAAATGGCTACAATTCGTTGGTGTTTGATGGAACTGTCGTTAAAAACCCTTTCTCCATTGGCCTATTGCCAGAGACAAATGTTGCTATAGGTTTTCAATTTGATTGAAATCTCCATTACATGCCCAACAATCTCTCTTTTTCATTATAGGCCACAATCGTGCTAAACATTGATTTTTTTTTTTTTTGAAATTAAACATTATTTTTTTTCGTGCAACTACATCAACAATACTGCCCAATTAATTATGTGTCATAATATGAATTTTGACTTAACCAATGATGAATTCATTTTCATGCAACTATATAGCAACTAAATAAAAATCAGGTAAACATACATCGCTATATTTTGTTGCCTACATCATTCTTTTAGAAGGAATTCAATTAATTTAATTTAGTGAACAATTATTGTTAGTTCCTTAGCTTTTAATATAATTTTCCCCCTTAAACCTAGTATATTTTTTTTTGGGACTGTTTTATACCTTGTATTTAAGATCATTAAGAAGGGATAAGCTTGGGTACTACTTCATCAACTCATCGGCTTTACTTTTTTTCCCCTTGTTACATAATGAATATAGAAAGGCCAAAAGACACTTATTATATATCACACATACAACATTAATTCTCTATGTTTAAAAAAAAAGTATTCTGTATGTTTAACTATAAATGAAGATAAGTCACAATATTTAATTACCAAAAATCATAAAAATAAAGACAAATTTGAGTCTCTCTTTTTTTTAAAACAACATATATGCCCTGCAACACAAAATGATATATGTTTTTCTTCTTCACACAGATCTGCGTCTATGACATTTCTATGATAAAATCATTTCTTGCAGTAACATAGTTCAATAGAGTAGCTTCTATTTGCAATCTATGTATGAAAGGTGTTTCACACATATGATTTATTTTCTTTAGTTAATTATTTAAGTAATTATTTTTGTTAAGCATTTATATTCATTTATCTTAAACTAAACACAATTCAAAAATTTAATTTAGGTAGTGTCTCTTAATCTTTATTTCTCAATTTCTGTTTTTCTTTTAAACACAATCTAATAAAACAACAATTTTAAAAAGTTGATATATCATTTAACTAGTGGCTATTGGAATCAAAACATTAGCAAATTAGATCTAAAACTTGGAATTAAAAAGTCTTCAAACTAGAATTTCTAATTTCGGTTTATAAATAGCAATAAGGAGTATAATAATTTTGGTAAACACATATAGTTTATTAATGCATCTGAACTTTTTCTTTTTATATTTGGCAATAAAAATACGTTGGTTGGCTAATCACTAATAAAAAAGTAAATTTTAAAAGAAACTCAATTTGAAAATGTAATTTTCTAAGATTTTTATCTTAACTTATCAATCAATAAAAAACAAAATTTAAATTCGTAGAGATAAATAAAAATATTATTGCACAATTAAATTCAATCATTAAATTAACTACAAATATTTGTATATATATATGTTTTTTTTAAATATGTATTTTATATTTTAATATATATTTATACTAATAATTAATATATATTTTTTTAGGATATTCTAAAATCATAGATTCAAATATTCCTTTATACCTTACTGAGCAACTCTTTTAAAAAATTTGATGCAAACACACCTCTTTCGCATACATACCGCTCAAAAATTTCAGAATTAGTCACTAATATTTTATTGTATATAATACTGACTGATTTAAAGAATTGTTTTTGCTTTTGGTGTAGGCCTAAGATAACATAAAAGAAAAACAAACAAGGGATATTTTTGGAGGAAAAAAAAAAAAACAAGAAAGGATCCGGAAGTTCACCAACTCCAAACCCGGAATCCCCTATTTATAGCCACTCCCATTTCCCCACTCTCTTCGCTCTCTGCCTCTCAACTCAGTCACACTCTCTTCTCTTCTTTTCTATTCTATTCATCTTCTTCTCGCCATCATGTCTCTGTCCGTAGAGAAGACCACAAGCGGCCGCGAGTACAAGGTCAAGGACCTTTCTCAGGCTGACTTCGGCCGTCTCGAGATCGAGCTCGCCGAGGTTGAGATGCCCGGTCTCATGGCCTGCCGCACTGAGTTCGGCCCTTCTCAGCCCTTCAAGGGCGCCAGGATCACTGGCTCCCTCCACATGACCATTCAGACCGCCGTCCTCATTGAAACCCTCACCGCCCTCGGCGCTGAGGTCCGCTGGTGCTCCTGCAACATCTTCTCCACTCAGGACCACGCCGCCGCCGCCATCGCCCGTGACTCAGCCGCTGTCTTCGCCTGGAAGGGCGAGACTCTCCAGGAGTACTGGTGGTGCACTGAGAGGGCTCTTGACTGGGGCCCCTCCGGCGGACCTGACCTCATCGTCGATGACGGTGGTGACGCCACTCTCCTCATCCACGAGGGTGTCAAGGCTGAGGAGCTTTTTGAGAAGACCGGTCAGCTCCCTGACCCTGCTTCCACCGACAACGCTGAGTTCCAGATCGTGCTCACCATCATCAGAGATGGCTTGAAGACTGATCCACAGAGGTACAGAAAGATGAAGGAGAGGCTTGTTGGTGTCTCGGAGGAAACCACCACCGGTGTTAAGAGGTTGTACCAGATGCAGGCCAATGGAACTCTCTTGTTCCCTGCCATCAATGTCAATGACTCTGTCACCAAGAGCAAGGTCAGTGTTCTTTTATCAAATGTCTCTTGTTTTGACTTCAGATCTGCTTGTAATTTTTGCCATGTTTGGGTTTTAGGGTTTAGATCTGGGGGTTTTGGTGTACTTCAGTTTTGAATTTAAGTCAGATCTGTTAGTGTGTGATGGTATTTGTTCGGTTAATGTGAAGTTTAACATTGGATCTGTTAGCTGTTTGATAAACGTCCTCAGAGAAGTTTAGTGATTTTAGATGTTGATTGAGTGGGCATTTAATTTAATAATGTCGAGTTGATTTAGTAAGGTGAGTTATCGAAAACAACATAGTGGAAGTGGGTCACTGGATCTAGTGATTAGTAACATGATTGTGCTTTTTATGTGTCATTTTCTTTGCTTTGTGAATCTAACAGAGTTTCTTTGATCCATGTTTTGTGACAGTTTGACAACTTGTATGGGTGCCGCCACTCACTCCCTGATGGTCTCATGAGGGCTACTGATGTCATGATTGCCGGAAAGGTTGCCGTTGTTGCTGGATACGGAGATGTTGGCAAGGGTTGTGCTGCTGCCTTGAAGCAGGCTGGTGCTCGCGTCATCGTGACTGAGATTGATCCAATTTGCGCCCTCCAGGCTCTCATGGAAGGTCTTCAGGTCTTGACCCTCGAGGATGTTGTCTCTGAGGCTGATATCTTTGTCACCACCACCGGTAACAAGGACATCATCATGGTTGACCACATGAGGAAGATGAAGAACAATGCCATTGTCTGCAACATTGGACACTTTGACAATGAGATCGACATGCAAGGTCTTGAGACATACCCCGGAGTAAAGCGCATCACCATCAAGCCCCAAACCGACAGATGGGTGTTCCCCGAGACCAACACCGGCATCATCGTGTTGGCTGAGGGTCGTTTGATGAACTTGGGTTGTGCCACCGGCCACCCAAGTTTCGTGATGTCTTGCTCATTCACCAACCAGGTTATTGCTCAGCTTGAGTTGTGGAAGGAGAAGAGCAGTGGCAAATATGAGAAGAAGGTGTATGTTTTGCCCAAGCATCTTGATGAGAAGGTGGCCGCACTCCACCTTGGCAAGCTTGGAGCCAAGCTCACCAAGCTTTCCCAATCACAAGCTGATTACATCAGTGTTCCAGTGGAGGGTCCATACAAGCCTCCTCATTACAGGTACTGAGGAAGAAGATCAAGATTTGTTGAGAAGAGAAGAAGAAAATGAGAAAAACAATGTTTTGTGGATCGGATTTGATTGTTTCATTTTGCATTTTGGTGACTTTTATTGCTATACATTTTATGGATTTGTGGTTAGATGAGTGATAGCCTTCTGATTCTAGTAGGATTTCTTGTGTTGTTTGGGAGGAAGGGCTAAGAGGGAAGGGTCATAATCTTACTGGTTTTCTTTGAAAAAAGAACAAATGGGTTTGGTTTTCAATAAGGCTGCGGGTTGGGGGTTGTGTTCATTATGCTTTAGTAGCTCATATATCCATGTTTCGATCCACTTTTTTCAATATATCAAAAGAAAATAAGAAAAAAAAATGAACAAAAAAATTTATTTGCCCTGGCAATTTTTTTCTTTGCTCAGTTATGAATGCATAAACTAGAGTTCAAGTTCTCAATTATTTTCAAGTAAAGATTATTAGTCCATAAAACAATCTTTTTAGTATAGGGTTTAGGGTTAATGGTGTGTCATGCAAGGAAGAGATAGGTAAGTGAAAGAGAGGGGGGTTCGTTATAATTTTTGTTCTCTTCACTTAGTTGATGTTCTAAACCAATTTAAATTGCTGAGGACTAATTTATGATATTAATTCATGTTGAACTATGAATAAAGCGTCAAAAACACAATGAAGATGAGTGGACAAAAAGAAGTACGTATTGGGGGTTGCTATGCAATTTGTTAAAGATTTAAGCTTACATTAGCTTTTAAGTAATTTTTTAGCATGCTTTCAAGTGTACATTTTAATATTACTTTTCGACTGAAAATCTGTAATTTTTGTTTACGAATCTCAATTTAACCAATAACATGATAGAAAAAATTAAGAGAATAATATATCACTAGAGGGGGAAAAGTTCTTTTACTCCCTTTACGCAAGTGCAAAACCGCAAATACCCTCGATTGTTCGTTAACCTCCAATGTATGCACTTTTTTAAGCAAAACAAACTAATCCTTTTGAAAGTTCATATTAACTATCAAGCAGTCCTACATCTAGCTTGGGAGAACATTAGACAAATTCCCATTCTGCAATAGTATTTGAGTGTATTCTCCCCACCCCAAACTTCCTTTTTTCTTTTGATGTGTTTGAAAATGACAAAAAACATATATAATTATTACTAAGTGTATACAAAAATTAATTATCATATATAATTTACATGTATAATTTAATTCAATTTTAGTGTACAATTGTTGTAAAATATATCATGCATATGAAGTATTGGAATGGACTGTCTACAAAAAAAAAAAAAAAGTTTGTCCTAATTTTGTTGGTGCTGTCGGTGAGAAGGGCAATAAGGAGAGCCAAAAATTTCTTCGTCACGAAGCATCTATTCAAAATTATTGAGGTTTGGCGGATCCAATTAGAAAAAATGCCATACATCTGAGATCTACCCTACACATGTTAGCAAGTTAAGTTTTTCAGATAATATTAATTAATTATTTTTAAAATTATTTTTTTAATTTTAAAATCTAAATTTTAACCCTAAACTTCTTTTAAAATGAATGAGAATTAAAAAATTTACAATAAAAAATTAACTAATATTAAATAATTATAATTTTATTTTCTATAGCGGTATATGTCATAATGATATAAGAGTCGTGCGGGAATTTAGAATCTTTTGGCATGGAAAATGACTAGTGTTAGTAGTGTTAAACTGTTAATTATACAACTAGAATTCAAAAAAATAATTAGTAATTTTTGAGAAAAATATTGAAAATCTCTTACTTCTTGAAGAATAGATAAATAAGTGGGCGTATTTTTAAAGTTCTTTTTATAAGAATTATTGATTGTTTGTTAAATTATAAGGAAAATTATACTATGAAGACATTTAAATGTGATAATTACCACATTTAGAAGTTTATCTCTCACATAATGATGACATTAATTACACATCAGATTTTAATGGCACAAATCAACGGTTAAGATTTAATCAAATTATTTATTCTCACTAGAAGATACTACCTTAGTCTCTTCGGCAAACACCTCACCAAATTATAATTATGTAATTAGCAATTTAGCATTACTCGTGTTCCTATTATATAGTATGCATGTTGAATATGGTGATTACACTCTACTATGAGAAGCCTCAGCCCTTAAGGGAAAGCAAACCAGTCAAATTTGGTGGATGGAGAAGACAACAGACTAACAGAGTATGTGGCGATAAATATTAATTGAATAGATCTTTACTACTACTAATAACAAGTTTGATTGAGATGCTTTTGTCAAAAATGAAATATCAAATAGTTAATTTGTCACAATTCTAAATCTAAAAGTTTTAGAGATATTTTTTCTCAAACGTTTAGAGACTAGTGACGTGGGCATCAATAATTGACTATTTTACTATGAACAGAGGAATAATTGTGTTTTTCATGATACACACTAAATCACTAATACTATGGATAAATAAAATTAAGTTAGGTTACCAATCCCATTACTCTCCTAAGTCCAAAGGTTGGTGGGGCTGCACGGGGTAGGTGAATTAGCATATTAATTTAAAAAATAAAATAAAATCTTGAAACAAATATCTGAATCATGGTCTCAACTCAGAGGTGTAGGTGGCCGATCACTTATTTCTAAAGTATTTCAATAAATTACGCAAAAGTGATGTTGTGATGGAAAGAATTGTTTTCTATGAATCCAAAGATAAACATAAAAGATTGGATTATTTGCCATTAGGGTTAGTGGTTTCTCATTAATAATGATTGAGTCATATAGAAATTCACTGAGCATGTTGTTTCATTCATGTGAATATGTGATGAACTGTGGCGGGTAATCAGTGTGCTGATTAAGGCCCATTTAGAACCTCATTTTTTGGTCTGGGACCATTTTCAACCAGTAAAACCCATGAACTATACACAATTTCATAAACAAAAAGAGTTGGAATTCAAGGAAGACCCATATTTATTGGGCTTTTTGTATCCAGACCAATTTGTCTTTTTATTTGTTGGATTAATTGTCTTGTATGGATACCAAAAAAAAAAAAGAATATAATAATTAAAATTTTTAAATGTTTAATGTATTTGATACATTAAAAATGTAAAACAAAAATATTTTTAATATGATATTTTTATTTGTGATATTCTTAAGATGTGTTTTTGTAATATATATAAAAAAATCCAGTAAATAAATAAATAAAACTAGTCGGACAATTTCACACAATTCATGTTAGATATGCCTTAATAATAGCTTTTAATATTATTTTTTTCTTCCAATTTATATCTTCTATTTGAGGGTACATAGGTAGAGTAGTTTCTTTTTCCTTCTAGCAAGAAAACTTGTAAATATTGAAAACTCTTTGAAAAAAGAAAAGAAAAGAAATAGTAGTGGGATTGGTAGTCCTGTTTTCAGAGTGCCACACTACTAAAGATAAGATATATCTATCCCCACATGTACCCATTGAATGTGATTAGTTACTTAGTCGGTTGAAGCCTCTAGAATTTCGAAGTTGGAGTATGGAGCTTAGGCCATTGTTTAGATTGAGATAAATTTGCTTTGATTTATTATCATTTATTTTTTCTTTTATTATTGTCCATTATCAAATAGGGTAGGGTACCCATTTACCATTAGTGCTCAACAGCATAGTATGTAATTTATTAGAACAAGAATAGGGAAAATTAAAGGATTGTAGAGAATTTCACATTCTTCAAATTTCTTCCTAATACCAAGAACTCTGTTGTAACTTACAAGCAGGCATAATAAATTCATAATCTTAACTCCTAAGAAATATTATCACTTTGCTGTTGTATGCTCTCAAAAACAAAAGTTGAACACCATCACTACTATGTGAATTATATATTTAACAAAGAAAGTAAAGAAAGCATTTGAAATTATGCTAACAAAGGAAGCTGCAAAGTTAAAAAGATAAATATACCAAACCCATGGACACAAACAGAAAACTGAGGGATTTAGCAATTCCTCACTTTAGTAATTAGTTAATTCAGCAATCTCTCAGAAAAGTGAGAGGTCTAATATATGCTTACATTACATTGCACTGCATAAACAAACAACAACTAGGGATATTTAGAAAGTTCATAAGTCATAAATGAAATAAAACAAAGGGTGTAAGAAAATCAAGTTCTGATGGCTTGAGAACCTCTTGCACATGCAGTAATAATTTCACAGCCTCTATTATAAGGATTTGCTTCTCTTGCTTTGCAACTGTAGTAAGAGGATCCTGCTCTATCACATGGAACCATGTCTCTCCTCAGTGTCTCATAGCTAATGTACCAGTGCTGCTGCTGCTGCAGCATTAGCCTTCTGTTGCTCTCAGAATCCATTTCTGGCTCTTCTTCCAAGCACTCCACAATGCTCTTGGTGCATACCCTTTTGGTAATTACACCAGTTTTATCACTGTGTTTCAGCAAATTGAGATCCACAACTGAAAGGCCATAGCAGATTGAGAGAAGAACAGGTGACAGATATAGGAAGGTCAAGATGATGAATCTGGTATGGTACATTGTTTATGGTTTTTGGAGCTTTACTTGTTTTTGCAGTTTAAGGCTTTGAATGTGAAAATGAAATGAAGGCATTGGACATTGGTGGGTGGATAGGCATAAATTTGGACAGCACTCTCATAAATCCTTAGCACAGGTGCAAAAGTTAGTCAACTTTATTAGTGGTACCTTGTCCTATATCTAATTAAATATGGTAGGGTAAATAAAAAGATAGTAAATATGTTTTTGTTAAGTGATTTGCTGGTCAAAAAAATCATTATGCTGGATGTAAATAGGAAAGATTTTCTATTTCTTAAATACGTAAACTAAAAAAAATGCTCTTAACTTATTAATTTGTTGATAGAATTATCTTTCGAATTTGTTAATGCATTTTCTAAATTGTTATTAATATATTTCTAAAAAATTTCATATCAAATATCCAAGAGATTTTTCAAACACAAAAGTTAGTTTCCACTTATAAAAACATTATTTTTTATTATTTTTATTGCGTTTTAAAATATTTTTAAGTATTTTTTGCTGAAAACAAATTTGAATGGTATTTTTGTGGATAATTTGATATTTACTCTTGTTAGATAAATATGATATGCCACAATTTACGTTTTGTCACTTAAATAATAAACAATTGAAGATAATTTCGATATCCAATAAAAAATTATGTGTAAATTTTTTGTACTAATTGAAATTAAAATAATTTTTTATTTGATATAAAAATTGATGATTTAGTTGAATTTGGTGGGACAAAATAAATGTATAAAAATAGGTAAAATTATTTTTAAAAAAATTGTTAAATTTATGAAAATTTAAATTATTAATGATATTTATTACTAATATCGATTACCAAGGACAGAGGACACCAAAAAATTACCAATGACAGGGGGAACTCAAGGTTTTTTTTGTCAGGTGGATTGGATAGCCCCAATTCTAAGCATTAGTGCATTGCCCATGTATTACACAGCCACACAACACACTGACACACCATGGGAATATGGGATCACACACATTATATGGCACACCCACACAACACACACACACCACATGGGATCACACATTATATGGCTTCATTCTTCCTTCATTTTTCCTCTACTGGGACTGAACCTGGGTGTAGTTGTTAGGGAGGCCATATGATGTGCCACTCAACCAAGCCTCCAACCACGAGGGGAACTCAAGGTTTAGGATAGAGAACATTTATTTCCTTTTTGCATCTTGATCATTTTCAGGAAAAATATTTCCAAATTTCAATCTATATTGGCTCTCAGGTTTTGTTAGGTGTACACCAAAATTAACTACCAAGTATAATACATGCTAGGTGTACACCAAAATCAACTACTAAGTATAATACATATTGAAATACAAAATATATAATAATGGCTGATTTTGATGGCTAATTTTAGTGTGCAAATAAAATTGTTGTTGTCGGCTCCCCAAGCAATTGCAATGGAAATTTGCTGAAATTCACATACAAGAAGTTACCTTATATTGTCTATGCATAAAAAGTGATGTCAAGAATTAAACTATATATGTATATGGAATAATTATGCTAATGTTACATACTATTATTATAAGAGTACTAAATGACAACATGTTTAAAGTGTAAGCTGATTCATGTTCTTAACATTCCTTGCATTCAACCGCCCTTCATCTTGCTCATCGCATGGGTTTGCTCTGTAGTTGGATATCGCCTCCTCATTGTCTGAACAGCCTGGTCTTTCCGTAAGGAACTGTTCCCAAAACACATCATTTACCCTAGTTGGCTGAGTAACTTGTTTGTTACTTTGAGTTTCCAGCGAAGAAGCAAAATTGATTGCATCATGGTTTCGGTTTGAGAAAACTCCACTCTCGGATTCTTTATTGTTGGAATGAAATCTAGGCTCTGTCAACTTGCCAATTTCAGGACAGTCTATTTGGGTTTGGGGTGGTCTTGCTTGGGTTTGGGGTGGTCTTGCTGAGGATGAATTTCTGTTGACCTTCAATGGGCACGATGCCAGAGTAAGTTGGCAGGATATGTGACTATCACCTTCTTCACCACTTGGCTCCAATGAGGGCATTTTCGAGCTATCAGTGTTTGTCGCTCTTTGTGATAAGCATGAATCCATCTTGAAAGTAAAAGATGCCCCAGTATCCGCAAGCTCCAATGTTTCTGGTGCAAATGGAATTCTTGTCTGCATTCCTGTTGGCATTCCTGTTGGTTCTTCTTCAGATGTTTTCTTCTGTGGACTTTCCTCATCTTCATTTGAACTTTGTGTGCTGCGTGACACTAAGTTCATATCTGAAACAGCTGGTGACAATTCCAGTCTGAGTTTGTTGGAGAAATCTTGATGGAAAATGTTTCCGAATTCCATTCTAAAATTGTTAGGATTGTCCACAAAACTACTTTCTACAACAGGTTGCTCGTCATCAACTTGAGGCAATCGTCTTTTCTTGTTATATGCTGATAAATCCATGGACTCGATTTTCCGGGAAAGCTGCTCAACAAAAGTAGGATTATGAAGCGCCTTTTCAAAAATGCTCAGCAAATGTTTCTGCCTCTTCTCCATACCGTCTAATCGCTGCTGAAAATCCTCTAGATGAAGCTTCGCTGTTGACTGATGTTGCTTGAAGTTTAAAATATTGGATTCAATAGAAGATTTCTCACGGTTAAGTTTTTCGATTTCTTCCTCAAATGCTGCCCTTTCTGGATCCACAACAGAGCCTGGAGGATGACTATGACTGTGAATAGGTTTCCTACGGTGGATATTCTTAAGAAGATGCTTTTGGTCTTTGATAAAATCATCATTAGCAAACTCCCACCGTTCAGGATGTATTTTGTGAAATCCCTGATAATTGAACACACATGAATGAATAAACCAAAACAAAATTAAACTACAAAACATAAGTTACCCAGTTGCCCACTTTAAAATAGAAATCAATGTGAGAGGGGTAATGAGTCAATGAGCAGAGCTTTTAAAAATCAACTGTATCTTTTTGTGCAATCTGCTTGAAACACTTAGAAGGAAGAGCTAACAAATAGCTCGTATTAGAAGAGAATGGATACCTACTGAATGGACAAATAGATAAAGACTTGAAGAGTATATCAAAATTCAGATTCAAAGATCAAACATGCCTATCATCCCTTCATTGTTAAATAAATTATCCCATAATTGTTTATTGAGCTTTGTTGATTCCTAAAAACTTTACACACTTGCTTCACTTGTTGAAGACCTTAAGCAAGCTAATTGTTATCGTACCTTGGAATAAAACCTAACATTGAAAGCATTTAATCACAAATCCTTCTTAGTAGCTGCAGCTGCTAGCAGGTTGCTACTTGTACTAAGTTGGTGTTGGTTTCTATCATGTAAGTCCGTCCACCCATAAAGGGTAATAACATCATCATACTCCTAAAACACCAAAATCTAGGACTAAGAGCTTCTGAGCACATTTGGTTTCATATCTTACTAAACCAAAGGAAACATTCTTCCTATTTTCCTCTCCCCTCCCCATGGGAAAACACTAGTGTACTTTATTAGTGAATGTATTAACCTCTATAACCATTAAATTCACACTCCGCAAAGCAATGCTACCATTGATCACCATATCTTCCAACATCATCTGTATTCTGTAATTTAAACATAAGAACCAAGTTTTATTTTACTTTTTTCAACACCATCTATGTATTAAACACTGACTAAGTCAAAGTTGCAGATAAATTTCATTTTCAGATCCAAACCTAAACTCTTCATTGACTTCATCACAAACTTTCCCTCTAATCCCATAATGATCATTGATAACATCATACACAATCAAGATTCCAATTCAATTTCATCGAACTATCAAAGGTAACATAAAATTGAATCATAGCTAGCCACCTAAACAAGATTACAATAAGAATAAGCACCAATTCTGTAGATACTGGAGAATCGAAGGAACAAAAGAAGAACTCACATAGGTATTAAGCTGGCGGATGAAGCTAGAAAAGTTGTTATGCTTGAAATAGGTAGGTAGAAGAACGCGCGCGAACTCCGGCGGGTTCCAAACAACAAAGCTGCTGTTGGTGGAGCTGTTCCAAGAAACGATGTCGTCGGTGGAGGAATCGTCAACCATGTCATACGTCTTCAACAAGAACGGCGCCGGTCCACCTCCTGCTCCTCCTTGCGGCGCTACTCCCTCCATTCCAGATCCTTCTAGAAGATCCTCTCCTTCTCGAAGTAATTAGAGAGATAGAATAGCAAAGAAAGAAGACCTACAATTTCCGATTCCAATCCTAATAAAATTGGGACTGTTTAGAGATGGAGAGAGAGAATTTGACTTGAACGCGGTGTGCGTGTGGCGTGCTGATGGTCGTTGAAGCTGTTTTGGAAAAGGAAGTTACAATAACACACACCAACCAGGCTTTGGAATTTTGGGAAAATATCTATATTTAATTTGAGGGCTTGTACCCATTTCTTACTCTGACTAATGTTATGATAGAAAAAAGTGGGAAGGACCACACTAATTTTGCAAAAATGCTATCAAAATTAAACTTGCTTCAAATAATTCTCTAGTTTCTTTTCAATCAAGTCATCACGCCCCAAGTGGTATTTACTATTTAGTTCGTTCTAACTTTGGTTCCTTTGCTAGTTTTATTCAAATAACAAACTATGTTTCAAAGAATGCATTTATTTATTTATATTTATTTGGTTATGAGATTTAAAGCTTTTTTATGGATCAGATGAGTATTGAAATTTAAACACTTAATTCCGATTAAGAGAGAACGAATTCTCTTTCGGATTAGTCAAATGATAATCAATCCCATTCCAAAATTAGTAATTACTAATTAGGAATAGTACATAAGAGGGTCAATGGCCCAAAAACTTAGGAATAGTGTGCAAAGAGGGCCAAGGGCCCAAACAACAAAAAATTCGGAAGCTCCTCTCGGCCCATTATGAAAACTCTGGTCTCATGTTCTGTCAAGAGCCCAAGACGCAGTTACTCCACGGAGTGCCTGTTTCGCCACCGTGTGAGGCGGCGCAGTGAAATTTCCAATCATTGTTCCGCTAACGTAATAAATAAATCAGAAACCTCCAGAGTCCAGAGAACTTTAAAAAAAAAAAAAGAAAGTGGAGTGGTGATTTTTTGTGAGCGGTGGTGGAGTTGGTGGTGGGCGAGCTCGGTTGCAATCTCAATCTTCATATTTGAATCGCTACTCAGAAGTCAGTACTCATCCCTTTCTTATCATCTCTATTACTTCGATTTCGATTTTATTTTCCCCCAAATTTCTCACCCATAACCCTAGCTCCATGCCTCCAGCTTCGTCATGTTAGGGTTTGCATATCAAAAATAAAATGCTCTTGATGATTTTAGGTAGAATAAATGCGAATTACCCTTACATATGATATATTTCGTTTGACAGATTGAAAAAAAAAAATATGCCGAAAGTAAAGACCAACCGTGTTAAGTACCCAGAGGGATGGGAACTCATTGAGCCTACACTCCGTGAACTTCAAGCGAAGATGAGGGAAGGTTCGAACTTGTTACTATTCATTCCTTGCTTCTTGTTGTTGTTGGATTCTGAAATTACATGAAACTGAAGCTTCTTTATGATTCTATCTCTATGTTGCAGCTGAGAACGACACTCATGACGGCAAAAGAAAATGTGAGACTTTGTGGCCTATATTCAAGATTGCTCACCAGAAGAGCCGCTACATATTTGACCTTTACCACCGGAGGAAAGAAATTTCCAAAGAGCTGTATGAGTTCTGTTTAGATCAAGGATATGCCGACCGCAATCTGATTGCGAAATGGAAGAAGGTATATCCCTCTTTTGGTTATTCTTGTTATGTAATTCCTTTTTTGTGCTATAATAGGGCCAGAAATTTCACTGAATAGAAGAGCCAAGTATAAATAGAAATCCTTCAAAAACAGATGTCATTTATTTCAATTTGGATATACATATTAGGCTTTGAGCATTGTCATATCATTTGTGCTTCTTTTATCTCTAATCTCTTGCGGGTTTTGCCTGAATTGCAGCCTGGTTATGAACGTTTGTGTTGCCTGAGGTGCATGCAGCCTCGTGATCACAATTTTGCCACCACTTGTGTTTGCAGAGTGCCCAAACAACTTAGGGAGGAGAAGGTTATAGAGTGTGTTCATTGTGGTTGCAAGGGTTGTGCTAGTGGGGATTGATTTGGACACAATTCTAGTGTATCAGTTATTGGGGTTTCTTGTTAGAATTGTGTTGCCAATAGTTTTCTGTTTTCTGCAACTCCCATGGTGTTGAGTGCTCACTTCCCAAGGTTGTATTAACAGCTTAATCACTTCTGTATTAGGAATATTATCTAATAGCCTTGATGTATTGTGTACTTTCATATTCGAGAGCTGACATCAGTTGTTACTAAACTAATTTAACACTCGGCTGAGAGTGAATGAAATACTTCAATGAAACAAGTTTATCTTTTTTATTTCAGTTGTATTAATCTTTGTACATAACGTGCTCAATGAAAATTACTTTTGTACTTTGTATAGGATATGATGATAAACTAATGGACACCCCCAATTTCACACAATCTTTTGTTGAACTTCATGGATTAATATTCATTTAAAATTTATGTACTTCATTACTGATTGCAAGGAAAAGGGTTAAGTCTTAAGACCACTTTATATCTCATAAAATTCTTCTAAATTAATTTTTATACATAACATTTACCAGATTGCATGGTCAATTAGCTAGGCAGAATCTCCTGTCAAGCGTCAATGATTACTTAACAGCAACATAACTTTACTTGTCTTCTATTCGGGGGTGGATATTCTCACTTTCATCTTTATATTCATATAAAAAAAAAACAATGGAAAGAAAACATATACAAACCAGTGTAACTTGCTTTATCATAAATCTTCTTTAATTTAAATAATATATGTATATGTATATGTATGACAATGTAGATATAGGAATACAATGAAAAAACTTAAATTTCTAAATGCCCAAATCCTACATATTCTGAGCTAAGTACAAGCTGTGTGATCTATTGTATAAAAAGGTGCGAGTAGTGGCCAAAATACTTGCCATTAGAAGAGTCAATGACCAAATCTCCTACATTATATTAACACACATCCCTGACAAATGAGAGGAAAAAAAAAAATTCTTGACTATTTGAAGAGGATCTAAGTGAAGGATCAACTTTCATAATTGCATAAGTTGTCAGCTGGAAGCTCTTGAATGGTATTGAATTTCTAGTATTATTTACATGGATGAATCAAGAGGCAAGACTCAATGTACTTCTAATGAAAATTCTGCAAGACGCTATCTTTCCGGGAACAAAAATTCTCGAAATGCACTGTCTCTTTGATTAATGGATAAGTAATTGATAATCACTTCTGTGGTGGTAGCATCTACTGGAAAGCCTTTGTCTGTCATTGTTTTAAGGTATTTCATGGACCTTAAAGAATCCTTTTTAATTAGTAACCCTTGGACAAAGACATTGTAAGTGCAGTTGTTTGGTGGGCAGCCATTCTCTTCCATGTTCGTTAGTAAGTCTTCAGCTTCATCTAATAGACCTTGTTTACAGAGACCTTTAACCATAATGTTATAAGTATACAAATTAATTTGCAGACCTTTAGCAGGCAAAGAAGAAAAAAGTTCCCATGCAGAGTTTACTTTTCCAGCAGTCCACATTCCATGAAGCAAAATATTATAAATCACAATGTTAAGATCCAAACCACTCTTCTCCAATAATTCAAACAACGATGTTGCCTCGGAAAGAAGTTGGGATTTACATAGACCATCTAACAAAACAGCACAAGTCTGGAGATTGGGCATCTGGCCATGTTTTTGCATACTAAAGAAGAGTTCTTTTGCAGCCAATGGTCGGCCGGCTCGACAAAACCCACCGATAAGAGAGGTCCAAGTGACAACGTCAGGAATGAATCCTGCATTGACCATTTCATTCAAAAGATGCATAGCCTTATTTATGTTCTTAATCATACACCATCCATGGATAAGTGAAGTATAAGTTACAATGTCAGGTAAACAGGCCCTAGTAACCATTAAGTGAAATACTTCCATGGCCTTGTTCATTTCCTTTTGCAAACAATACCTATCAATCAATGCATTATAGGTAAAGGCATCTGGCTGCTTGCCCATCAGAATCATAAACCCAATTGCACTCTTAGCCTGCATAACTTTTCCTTCTTTGCAGAAAGCATCCACTAAAATGTTTAGTGTTTGCAAATCCGGCATCATCCCCGCTTTCATCATCTCATCCAGCAGGGAAGCAGCCTCCTTCCATCTGCCGAAATTGCAAAGACCTCGAATCAAACAACTGTATGTAACAATATTTGGTTGAATACCCTTACTGCACATTTCTGACAACAAATTCAAAGCCTCAGACACCAACCCATCCTTGCACAAACTATCAATAATTGTGCTGTAAACTACAACATTTGATCTACAATCTCTTTCTTCCATCTTATGTAACCACCCAATAGCTGCATAAGTCTCACCCATCTTGCACAATCCATTAATCAACACCCCAAAAGTGTAAACATCCAATTGATACCCCATCTTTTCCAAGCTTTCAACCATCCCCACTGCCCGAGCCACATCGCCTTGCATGCAAAGCCCATTAATGAGAGTGGTGAAAGTAGAAAGAGGGGGCTCCAAACCAAGCTTTAACATGGTCCCAAAGACAGAGAACCCGAAAGGAGTCAACTTTAATCGACAAAGGCAATTAATCACAGTATTAAGAGTAAAGTAATCAGGTTTTATGCCCAAAGAAGAGTACATGTATTGAACCAAAGATATTGCAGTTGTGTAATGCTTCATCCTCACAATCACACCCAACAAGGAAGTGAAGTCAAGCACAGATGGCAAAGGCTTCATCAGAGCCATAGAATGAAACAAGTCCAAAGCTTCACCAACATTACTCAGTTTACAAAGCTTACACTTGAAGAGGTTTCTTTTGCTATTCCTCTCACAATCATCATCATCAAGGTGTGTGAAACTAACTATAGAAGTAAAGTGAAACATGGGGAAATGGAAAGAAATAAAGAGAGGAAGACTGGAAATGGAGTGAGAGAGAGTACCCATGTGGTTATGAAGGCGAAAACGAAACAGAGAAGCTATTTGGGTTGGCACCATTCCTTCAAACACGCGCGCCACACCGTCTTTGCTTCCTTGTACAGGTAAAAGCACTGTCAAAGAAAGAATCAGAGAATCTCTCTCTCTATTCTGTGATGCAGTGTGTGGTGAGGGTTTTTTTTTTTTTTTTTTTTTTTTTTTTTTT